>CAJDSM010084357.1:0-31530 GCA_903981925.1 Ostrea lurida
AAAAATGAGTATTGTTTCAGGGCTGTTCATTATTCCCAATGGTTACAAAACGTCATTTTATGATTTCGTTTGGGTTAGAACTAAGCATAAATGTGTAGATTCTTCTGGACATTTCTTTTCCCACTCTGCGCGACGTCTCCAACACCCCCGCTCCTCTTCTTACCTGTTAACAATGGAAGACAATGATTCTATGTTACCATTACATTCAAAAGAACTGTAAACAGGGTCGTGTCACAGTTTTGTTCTATTATTGATATTGAATTTAATACACATACACTAAAATATTAGAAAATAGAACAAATGGCCAATGACCAGGCCACATCACTTATCACTTTGGCCCCGCTGATTTTCATCTATTGTGAATTCTAAAAGATTTATTGCCATCTTTATTCCCATGAAATTTTTTTTGCTTTCAAAGGGTTATGGCAAAACCACAATACAAGGTCACAACTTATGGTATGAAATGTAAGGTCTTGCCACAAAAAATATATATCTACCTTAAACAATGTAAGAGATGTTACATGTACCTGGATAAAGTTTTCTCAAAAAGTAGGTAAAAATCCAGGGTAACAAGAGCAATGCCAATGTAGCATTATATGCCCATATAATTATTTCAGAAAAGAAAGAATGTACATATAGATCATTCCAATCCATGCACTCAATGAAAAGTTATGGCCCAGACAATGTTAAAACCACTATGTATATTGTGAACTTGACCTTTGACTAGTTACTTTAACTCAAGGTCATGACACTTTCTTGGGTCCAAGGCAACAATTCTGTGAAATATTATTCCAATCCATGCACTCAGTGAAAAGTTATGGCCCAAACAATGTTAAAACCATATGTGGATTGTGACCTTGACCTTTGACCAACAACCTTGTCTCAAAATCATAACACTTCCGTTGGTCCCGGCCAACAATTCTGTGAAATATTATTCAAATCCATGCACTCAGTGAAAAGTTATCACCTGTTGTTAAAACCACTATGTGCATTGTGACCTTGACCTTTGACCCTGACTCAAGGTCATGACACTTTCTTTGTTCCGGCCAACAATTCTTAGAAATATCATTCAAATCCAAATTCTCAGTGAAAAGTTATGGCCTGGACAACATTAAAACCATTATGTGCATTATGACCTTGACCTTTAATCAGTGACCTTGACTTAAGGGCATGACACTTCCTTGAATCCAGGGCAACAGTTCTGTGAAGTATTGTTCAAATCTACAAAGAGGGTCAGAATTTATGTCCTGGACTAACTATAATTTCAACATTTCCAGAAAGTATTTATTTTAAATCCCTACAACATTGAAAGTTTTTGTCATACTTTTGACTGCAAACCTATACCTAAGTTACACTGCATGCATTACAATGAATTATGAATATAAAACATGCTTTTCTTCCATGATATCTCGGTCATATTCATATTGTCAATGCCATTTGGGAACCCCTACCTTGATTCATACTCCATAATGTATAAAATACATTCTTTGCCTTTATAAATTGATATTTCCCTTTTGCTTCTCTCTAACCATGAGGTAGTAAAGTACAAAATATGAGTTTTTTTCTAAAATCTTCCCAATATTGCATCACATACAGTGTGATGGACAGATGGAAATAGTACTGTACATGTAATTACTACAGGTACCCACAATTTCATTACAGAGCTCGAACACTTATACTTACCACAATATTTTCTAGTAACTTTTCTTGTTCAGTCGAATTACTGCATTTTCTGTATGCCTGAAACAACCCCAAATTATACATACATATCATGTGTTTCATCAGCTATTCTTAACAAGCATACATCAAACAATAGTAAATGTGACAACATTCTGGTATGAAAAAAGTATCACAAATAAATTTATCATGAATAAATTAAATGTAAACCATTCATTTATTTCATAAACACTACCTCCATTAATAGGTGTGGAGAGGGGTAGGCTACCACAATAGCATCAGCAATGTCAGGACTGATGTTTTTAAATTGCATCAACTGTTGTTTCCAAACTTTCAGAAGACCATGTCCATTCTTGTCAACTTTCCCTGTCGCTACACCATCATCAAAAAAGGCTGTTTGTAGACGATCTTTCCTAGAATAAACCAAAAATGACAGCCGAATAACATACGCATATACCAAAAATAGCAGTCTTAGACAAACAGATAGACAATGTGTAAAACAGACATATAGGCAGACAGATGGATATTGCATCATGGTTTATATTTAATGACTTGCACAAGAACATTTACAGAGAGGATGTCCCGTCTGATCTGGGATGTGACAGACAAAGAAATGGATGGATATAGACAGATAATACAGTATTATCTCCTAGTATTGCTATGTTTACAGGCAACATAAATGCTTCTTTGACAGAACAAAATCTAATTAACTTAGAAATACAATACACATATATAAATAATGATATGGGAACTGTAATGCATTCCATTGCTAATTGTATATCTATGACCCTGATTTATTGACCAATGAAAACATAAATTTAACAGTTCAATGCCCTAACCACCAGCATGAACTAAGTCAACATGCTTGTCTCAAAGTCCAAAGACAATAACAATACTGAAAGAATGGTATTTGGAACAGTCTGAACTAAACTTGAAATGTATCTTATCTATACAATCAAACCGCATCGGAAATGAGTTAAGTATAGAGTATTTCCTGTTACACTTAATCATTATGGTCTACCCGGTACATCTGTCACAGCTAACAAATCAGGAAGTATATTTTTTCCATTAAATACAATGGAACTCTTTAGATACAGTGTTCACAACATATTTTGTTGGAATGATCACTACTATACTAGTATACATTACCCTTTCCCTGTCCATTGTACTGGAATATAGCATCGCATTACTTTAAAAAGAGTCTGATTTGGACAATTCTTAAAGAATGTACACAGTGACAGACAAACTATTATTCCACTGCAACTTTCTTCAAATGTAAATGATTTTTCATACTTTGCAGGTTTTTCTGCAACTGCCTTGGAAAAAGTGCGTACAAATTCTGCCAGTTCCTCCGAAGTTTCCAGTAAGAACACCATGACATCAGTCTCAAGCTGGTTTACTGTTATTGCCTGTAAACAATGATCAAGCAAAGGCCCCAGATTAAGAGACTTGTTTTGTTGTTTTACTAAAAAAAAATACTGAAAGGAACTGAACATGGACAGAGCAGCTTCAGTAGGCAAGTTTGACCAGGTGTTTAATTTAATTTAAACACTATTTATTCAATAAATTGATGGGATCGGACAGCAGACCAAGCCTATATGAGCCTTCTCCCTTAAATCATCAACATGATATGCACAAATACAGAGTTGTATGATACATAATTAATTTGGAATCTACATGTATTTTTCATTCATACATATTTTATTTTCACTTAAAATGAGTCTGGTGTTTAAGTCTATATACGGAACTTTAAGAATTTTTTTTTTTAATTAGAACACACCTCCTCAACATCCAATCGTGTAACACTGCTTGAGTCCACACTGGTATCTACTTTCTCACTGGTCAGCACAGCAGCTCTGTGTTTCCTTTGGAATTGTGTTTTCTGATCCCTGTGCGACAAAGATTGCTGTCAGAGTAGGCATTACCAAATTACCGGTAAACACACAATTCTGTGAGCAAATCTTAGTCTAAGTGATACCCCCACTCCCCCAAAGTCATTCAGATCGAAATTTAAAACAGGAGGTGCACAATGGCATCATGTAATAAAGAATCCCTGAAAGTTTCATAGAATTCTGCCGAGTGGTTTTAGAGGAGTAGCGGATGGGAGGTGGAGACGGATGAAGGAATGTACAGAACACAGGATCACTATAAACCCCCAGCGGGGAGTATAATATTAAAGAATACCTTTGACAGCGTGAAAAAAAAAAAGAATACATTATCAAGTGTGCAAGTAACTTAATTATACATGTATGCAAGTTCTTTGTCCTACATGACAAAGTGGGCTTAATACTATTGTCAACAATACTGGAGTAAATTGTGGAAAACTCGCAAAATCAAGAGCCCAAGGGAAATAACTCTTGTAAAATGATCAGTATTACAACAGTTTACATGTACCCTTGGCCCCAAAAGGTGCAGAATATCTGGAAATTACTGTACATCAAATTCTATTAGTGTGTAAAAAAAAAAAATAATAGGGCACTGCCAAACCAGTACATGATACGCCTACATATATTACGAACCCAAGGATTAAATTATTGTTGTATTAAATATATGTACAATACAACGTTGTAACTTTCTGATATCATTACCTCCTTAGCATGAAATAATAGGGGTATACTAGAAAAAAATGTGATGTGGCAACATCACAGAGGGCCCCGCTGGTTGACCCATTAAACACGTTCCATCTAATTCACAAAATATTTAGGCATTAATCAATATTGACTCTGATCTTTGACCCTTGACAATATTGTAGAAGTTTAGTGATCCCCTGATGATTGACCTTGCTTATATCCCCCTCGCAAGATAATTCTTTTAATGAAATAGTCAAAAGTGACCTTGACCTTTGATCAATGATCTTAACAAGAGGCCAAGGGCCACTCGCTCACATCGAGCACAGCTGCCTTCAACTAAGAAGAGCAGTAAGTTTGAGATTTAGGAATGTACCCTGTGGACTAAATCTAACCTAATGTCGGTGGAGACAATTATCTGAACAACTTATAAATCTATCTCCATTTCAGGGAACTTTCAGGTAAACATCCACTCTTCTGGTTCATGAAAAAGATTTTTAAAGAATTTCTCTATATTATATCTCGCCATGTAAAACCTTTTGAATCCCCTATTGGGCCTCATCATAACCCCAAGGATCATGATTTGAGAACAAACTTGTCTCCACTAATCAGGAAAGCTTCCATATAAAATTTCAGCTTTTTGCTATGTGGTTCTTGAGAAGATTTTTTAAAGATTTTCCTATATAATCTTATTATGTAAAGACTTGATCCCTTATAGGGGGTCCATAGTAACCCCTGGGGTATGATTTGAACAGAAACTTGAATTCCTCTTATAATCAGGAACCTTCCATATAAATTTCAGCTTTCCTGGCCAGTGGTTCTTCGAGAAGAAATTTTGTTTATAAGATTTTCCTATATAACATAGTAAAAACCTGATCCCCTATTGTGGCCCCATCGTACCCCGAGGTCCATGATTTGAACAAAATTGAATCTCCTCATATCAGGAACCTTCCATATAAAGTAAGCTTTTCCTGGCCCAGTGGTCTTATGAGAAAGAACATTTTTAAAGATTTTCCCTAAATAATCATATGTAAAACTGTTGATCCTCCTATTTGTGCCCAATTCGTACCCCCGGGGTCATATGATTTGAAGAAACTTTGAACCTCTCTCTATATCAGGAAGATTCTATATAAATTTTCGTTTTCCTGGCCATGTGGTTCTTGAGAAGAAATTTTTAAAGATTTCCTCTATAATTCATAGTCAAAACTTTGAGTCCCTATAGGCGGCCCATCGTAACCCCCGTGGGGGCATGATTTGAACAAACTTAGAATCTCACACTATCAGAAGCTTTCCTATCTAATATTATAAGCATTTCTGGCCCATTGCGTTCTTGAGAGAAGATTTTTAAATGACACCGACCCTATTTTTGCATTTTCGTGATTTATCTCCCTTTAATGAGGGCCCTGGTCCTTATTAATGAACAAAATTGAAAGACCCTTCACCAGGATTAGATGGTGTACAAGTTTGGTTGAATTTGGACCAACCACCCCGGTTCATGAGAAGAAGTCTGAAAATTGTTAAAAAGTTTACGACGACACAACGACCGACGACAGACACAGGACATCAATTTATATCAGAAAAAGCTCACTTGAGCCTGTCGCTCAGCGTGAGCTAAAAATCGAGTTGGTTCAATCAATTTCTCCATGGGGAACATTTGGTGGAAGGTATTGATTGCCCTTGCTTCTGATCTTGTTTCACAGAGTTCCATACACAATACACAGACACACAAACACAACACATCGCATGGACTTCGACTCAGTGTTGCTATATTCTCTCCAACACTCAGTTGCGAGGGATAATAAATCTAACACCCTCCAAAACTGGTCATACAATTTCTGCAAACATTTTATGGTTACTTCCCTTTTTTTTTTTATATAGATATTAAAGTGCCAAAACTCAAAACGGAAAAATTCAGAAATTTTTCAAAATCAAAAGTGGAGCTTGCCTCTATGGAGATATACACTTTCTAAAAGTTCAATTCTGATTTGTGAAAGTGTTTCAGTTATTGTGCGAGAAAACCTGAAAACCACATTTTTTCATGGAAAAAAAGGCTCCATAATCGTGAAACGAAAGATCAGAAAATTTCCAAAAAAATTAAGAAAGGGAGCTGAGCCTCAATGGATATTTTACACTGTCCCTAATGTTTCATATATAATGGTGCAAGCCTTTGAGTTGTCGCGTGAAAAACTGTTTGTGACTTTTTCAATGAAACAAGTTCCATATTTCTGAAATGCAAAACTCTAAATTTTTCCAAAATGCGATAAGGGAGCTGAACCGTCAATGGAATATTCACACTGTCCTAAAAGTTTCATATGAGATTGGTGCAAGCCCTTCTGAGTTATCACGCGAATAACTGTTTCCAGACGATGGAAAAGCTGATTTACTATAAGAGCTCCCGCCCATACTCGGCGGGGCCCCTAACAACTTGGTACAAACTGAAATTCGTTCTTCCTCAAAATTTCATATATTTTGATTTAACTTGCCTTTTAAATCAAGTAAAGGGTCACTGCACATCATAGTGCTTTCATTCAAGAAATAAAAATGTGATGGAACATCAAATCTAAAATTCTCGTCACAATAAAAAGGAGGCAATAAAATGATTACCTGAAGTTATTTTTCCTCAATTCCTTGACTACCCAAAATGATAAAATGAGTTTCGGCAAATGCTTGGTTTAACTCTTTGTACGTATCTTTGTCAATTGTGGGCCATCTTCATCCTTCGTGCCAATGAGGCTCGCATAGAATTGGGATACAAGTACAACAAATGCTGTATACTAAAAGGTAATGTCTGCACTCAGATTTTGCCTTTAAATACTCTCACCATCACATATTATACTCCTTGCTGCATATGCCAGATGTATTGAGTATTTCTTTGGGCAAATGCCTTGGGGGTCATCCCAAACCCAATTTCATAAATTGCTGAAATATATTTAAAATCAATAGGGGTGATAATCCAGGTAAACCATACTTATTTCCTGCTGCAAAAAAACATATCAAGATTATGGAGCATTTGTGATTGGCAGCACCCCGGGGTCATCTCAAACCTGGCGACTGATCTTTTTGATTCCCATATTAATAATAGTTGAGATTTCAAAGGCAAATTATATTCTTGTTGCACATGACACAATGCACTGAGCACCCTATGGGCTCGAGACGACCAATCAACTGGGAATAAACTTACTTGGTAATGGCTTTGCATTTTGAATCTATTTATTTCCTGACTAACTTTTTTACAATAATTTTCATAAACAAATAAAATTTTCAGATAACCAGGTAGTTGTTTACATTATTCTTATATAACGGCCAACATTTCCCCCCCCCCCCCAAATATCTTTCTAAGATAAATCAGGAAGATATAAAGTAATCAAAATTTGGACTCAGACTACAGTTTTAATAGCCTTGAAGGCCTAGCTTTTTTGTTCATGATTTTGTCATTCCATTTGATCCCTCAAGGTGTATAAATAAGAAATTCCAAAAAAATATTGAATATCAAAAGCACACCCATCAATCCATCTCCCACATTAAATGATGTTGGGCTTACTGCATAAAATCAGTTACAGGAGTTTCTGGGAACCCAATTTCTCTATATCAAATGCCATTTTTCACCCCCCCCCCCCCCGCCCCCCCCGCAAGATAATTTGGTTACTCCCCAAGATAATTTGGTTACTACACATGCACCTAAAATGTAAGAGGAATTTGTTGATTTTATCTTTATCTAGACCACAAAATCTGATGAGATACTAAAAAAATAATCTATAGTTTGCGTGAATTTCAAACAGAAATTAATTTCAGAGATCAATGCTTTTCAAGGGAAGTAACTCTTCCATGCCTGGAACTTCTTTCAATGATGATTTGGCCATAATTGCATTGAAGATCCCCTATCCTACTATTTCAACAAGTATAAAGAAATTTTATTTACAATTTCATGCCCCTGTCCTGTCTGCTTTCATAAAGTTTGTGATTCAGTTTTTATATTCATTTCTCGATGAACAAAATAATTTATATATTCAATCCCATAATGAAGATAAAATTGTACTTCATTCATCACCTGACATCCACGGTCTAGTACAGTGTACAACCAGAAAATGACAAAATTCATTTCTTCAACAATATTACAACAATATCACATTAATTGTGTATAAATCTAACCTTTTTATGATTCTGTACAAACGTGACAAAGTCGGCCACAGGAAGTAAGACAAGGACGTCATTCTCCATCACCTCCGACTTAACTGTTTCCACCTGCAAAGATTTCTGATACAATTATAAAGCTCGTATTAATAAATACTGTCTCTATGTCCTTTTTAACTGGCCTGGGGAAAACAAACAAGCGGTATTTGTGGAATACTACCCAAGTTTAATCTCGGCAAATCTGACCTTAACCTTAATAAATTGCCTTGATTTTTCAGTAACAGAAGCAAAATCATTAAGTCTCCAAACTTCATTTTGGAGACTTTAGATACAGTATCAAAGCCCTATCCCCTTTGGTTCAAAAGACATAGACAAGGTTAAGAGGGTCATGACAATAGCATTCCAGACATTCATCCCAGTAGCTTAAAAATATTTCATTCCAACAGAATCACTCATATTGATAGAAGATCAACAAGAATGCTTTTACAAACATTAAATCATATCAATGCTGGTGGTAATCTATTTAATATTTGACCTCCAGTATCTAAAGGGACTTGAGCAGAACAGAACACATCAAATTCAGATTTCTCTTCAAGTTACGATGTGACAACAATCGATTTCATGTTCTCTGATCATAAAAATCAGATGGAGTATGGGGTTACAATTTCCTCCCCTTTCATCAAATACAAAGTCATTTTCTGCTATTTCAGGGGCTGCAATATCCTTGTCTGTATCTGATTGTTAATACTACATGTACATATATTGTATCTTAGGAATGCATCCTACATATATATGATATATTCACTTGTTGTTTTATTTAGTGGGTAATAAAATTACTGCAGAATGATAATTATATAAATACAACAAGAAACAATTGTAAAATATATGCTCCCCATGATGTCATATTGACATGGTTTATACACATGCATCATTTAATTGATAGTAGTACCAAAACAAGTCAAGATAGTGCAGACAATATCTTCCTATGTCCAGAGTGGATTGACTCTTGATCTTTGACCATGTGACCTCAAAATATATGGGGGTCACCTACTCCTTAGGATGTACTAGAGCACCAAGTTTGATGTCTGTCAAGCGAAGAGTTCTCAAGATACTGAGCAAACAGTATTTTCCCATGTCCAGTTTAACCCTTGAACATTTAACCTAAAAGTCAATAGAAGTCATCTACTCCTCAAATGTACCAGTGTACCAAGTTTTATGTCTGTCAAACAAAGGGCTCTCAAGATACTGAATGGACAGAACTACTACCATATGTCCAGTTTGACTTGTGACCTTTGACCATGTGGCCTCAAAATCTATGAGGGTCATCTATTCCTTAGACTGTACCCTAGCTGAAACTGTACCCATGCTCCAAGTTTGGTGTTTGTCAAGCAAACATTTTTAAAGATACAAATGTATTTTCTTGTGTCCAGTTTGACCATTGACCCATGGCCTGAAAATGAATAGGGATCATCTACTCCTTACACTATACCAGTGCACAAAGTTGGAAAAGGTTATCAAGATATTGAGTGGACAGTATCATTCTATGTCCAGAGTAGATTGACCCTGGACCTTTGGACCCCAAAATCAATAGAGTTCCTCTTTTACTCATAACCAACCCATGTATCAGATGTATGAATTTTATTACAATCAAGTGAAAAGTTCTCAATATACTGGATAGACAACATGTGATCCACCAACTCAGAAACAAGTGCTTCAGCAATATGCCCCTCTTTTTCTAAGAGGGGCATACATTTTTTTGAAGCATTGAGCAAGTAGCATGCAAATTTTGAGGAAAATATATAAAACAGTACCTGATTTCCTTCCGAGACATTTATACTGGTGACCTGTCTGTTCCAGGTGATGCTGAAAGGCACAGTCTGTTCCTGGGTGATGTACTGTACTCCCAATGCCTCGCATGCCTTAAAGATGGCCACCCCATGACCTCCTGAGTTCACAATGCGAGTATCCAACACCAAAACAATGTACTAAAGAGGAAATCAGATACAATTCTTTTATCTTTAGTGAGGTTGAATATTACATCACAATGGAATCATATTTAACAAAAGAATGAGATAATCTTATTTTAAAATTAAATACTATAATAAATTTGTCATTAAATATGACAGATATAACCTGCAGGCAATCTTTGGATCCACCCATCTGTTTCTTCCTTTCTCTTTCTGCAATACGAATTTGCTCCTTTCTTTGTTTCTCCAGCTCTTTAGACAACATCTTCTCCTCTCTGGCTTTCTTTTTATCCCTTTTTCTTATCTGAGAATGAAATACATACATTAAAATTTCAAAGTGTTTCTGCAATGTGTTTTGAAGAATGAAATCAAGACCAATTTGGATCTGGACTTACATGTATACTGACCTCATTTTAAAACATTCAAAGTGTACGGTCACAGTACAAAGTTATAAACATATTAAAGGAATAATTTTAAAAGTTAACTAATTTTTAGCATGAATTAGGTACCCTCAGAAGTACATGCAGTATTGACTTTTAACTAGTATGCATGCAAATAGTTAGTACTTTGTTCATTTCTATTATGTGCAGAATATTTTACAATTATTAAATAGTATAACAAGTAGTGCAACATTTATTACAAATCATACATTATCTACACTTCATATATTCATCTCACAAAAAATTGACTCACTTCAATTGAATATGGTACATACATGTACTGTACTTGAAATACATGTATCATCAAAGAAAACTTGTACATTTTGCATCATTTAACACTTTTACAGTACTTGCCTCTGCTTCCTTT
Organism: Ostrea lurida; assembly: GCA_903981925.1. Lineage (NCBI taxonomy): Eukaryota > Metazoa > Mollusca > Bivalvia > Ostreida > Ostreidae > Ostrea > Ostrea lurida. Next base: position 11,150 of record CAJDSM010084357.1, read on the forward strand.
TTCAGAATTGCTATTTCCTCTCTTGTTCTCTTTTTCTTTGAGACTCCCCCTACACTACATTCAGAAGACTGTGACATAGATACTGTAGACTGGCTCTCACTGTCGGATCTCTCTGTGCTTTGACAATCACCAAGTGCAGATTCTTCCGAAAATTCTTCATTTGAATGGAATTTACCATTCAAACTTCCAAAACTTTGAGTATTTTGGCCCACACTTTTTTCTTTTGTGTGCTGTTCTTTTCCAGTAGTAAACGTTTTTGATACATGTGAAAGTAAGCTGGCTTGACTATGAATGGCACTACTACCCACATTACTTAATAATCTGTCTTTAAGAGATGGTAAACAGGGTTCATCATCTGAGCTGTCTGATATACTATGAGTTACTCGCTTAGGCGGCCCATTTGTTTCTGTAAACATGTCAGTAATTTCATCTTCATCACTATCCAATACAATAGATATTTGCTCTTTTAATGTTTTTGAAGCTATTTGTCTTGGAATCTGCAGTTGCGGATTTGCTTGGCTTAATGTTTTTCTTGTTAAACTTGTAGGCTTATAAACTAGTGGCAATTCTTCATCTTCACTACTGAAATCCATAACTGGTTGTGCTTCAGCTTCCTGGAATATCCATATAAAATTACCGATACTGCAGTTACAGTATAAATTACAATACANTCAGCTTCCTGGAATATCCATATAAAATTACTGATACTGCAGTCACAGTATAAATTCTGAATGATATATATATACACCAATTTACAATACGTCATTGAGCTCAACCAGCTATACAAAGAAAAGGATCTGAACATAAGAAGCATGGAAAGTCAATATTGCATACAATCAGCAGATACTTTAATGCATGCCAGGGGTATTACTCTCAATGTTCATCGACATTGTGAATTTTAAGTACATGTAACTTTTTGGGATACAGCCCCTTCCAAAACAAAATATTCAAATATATATTATGTCAAGTTTAACATACAGATATGACTCCATTGCTGCATTTGCCCTAACAGCAGTACAATCAACATATTATTACATGATTTTCAATGCATGTTGCTTATTAAAATAAGATAAGAAAACGGAGCAGACTCCACGAATGGCAATTTCGTAAACAGGTTACACTACAAAAGATGGTTACTTTTTACAACAGGACAGATACCATACAGCACAGAAGTCTGAAATCTCTAGATAGAACGTTCTATCGTTAAAATGTGACAAGATGTCCTCCGGACCCGTTTAATGATAGAATTCCACCCCTATATTCGCTTCGTAGCAAAACGAAATTTGTAAATACGGTCTGTATGGGCTTTAAAATGAGATAAAAATGTTATAAATACCTGCAAACTGAATTTAAACCGCTGTTTATAGTTATATTTTGTGTAGCAATTTTGATTTTGATTAACCTTGCATTATGCAGTTATTGCAGGTATAGCATATCAGAGATCGCATAAGTAGATTATTTTGAAAATCTTGCATGTTTACCTTTCATTGCATTGAGCAATTTATCACACTCAGCAGTTTTGCTAGTCTTGTTTGGCCAAAAGGTATCGGACAGAGCGTTTATTTTTAGTATCGCATTGTTCACCAACCGTATATAAAGGGTCGATTCAGCAGAGCTATTCACTCTGCTGGGTGAAGACCTAATGGTCCGTGCCCTTCAAGAACTTCGTGTTCGCTTTTGCTTCCTTAGTAGAGTAGGATTTTTCAGCATGTTATATTTGAAACTAACGTAAGGGGTAGGTTTTTCTTGCTAAAATGTAAACTACAACGCCGGCAGAGTCAAGATTCATTTGGGTTCAGGTAGAAATTGGATATTCCTTACCTTAGCATTTTTATGGTATTTATATTTAGGCTATTTCAGCGTGTACATGTGACCTTGAATTATTTACTTGATTATGTATGGAAGTTCGTTGGAATCGTGACTTATTGTTATCGACTACTCTTAAACCATTTTTACTTCTTCTTTAATAATTTATATAAACTTTACCTTTTGTATTTATTGAAGTGTTGAACATAATCAAGGAATCCAAATATTGAATTCGGGATAAACAGGACCAGTTTACTGTTACATGTGCGCACATACATGTGTGCTACTCAAAAGGATTTTTATCATAATCCGTGTGTGGGTCCCGTTACATTTGCATTGTAATTAAAGATTTCAAATTAATTGTCATGTTGGTGATTCCCACACTTCGACAAAGTGGCGTCAAATTTGAATTGTGAAATTTAAACAACTCGATCGGACACATTTTTCTTGGATTTATCTTCAATTTAAAAGGTAACAGAAAAGGTTTGTTACTAGCAAACAAGACCCAATTTTATGCTCATTTTATCTAATAGCTGTGAATTTCATTTCGGAGTGGATCCACTCCGATTTTCTACATTGCGAGTATAGGGAAGGATTTCTAACTGTGATGAGGGGACCGAGTCACAGTTAGAATATTCTAACTAGAAATCTCCAACTCGGGATGCATATATATATTTTTCATGTACATCTATCTTTTTCATTCATTTAATTATGTAGAATAAGTTGTCTTTTGTGAATAAATTTGAAACGCCAATACAGCAAATTACATTTATGACATCAAAGTGATTAATTAAACTAATTAACTATATGGCAAAAGCCAGAGACATATATAACATATATATGTCTCTGCAAAAGCAAAGTGATAAACATATTTACATCTGAAATCGATTTGTCAAGCAATCTATTAACTGTAAGTTCGGCATTGTTTGTAATACACAAATCGTATTTAATTTCATCGTAAGTATAAGATGGACACAAAGACGATATCTGTGCTATACTATCATCGAGATTCATTTTTTCCGCCAGTATGAAGTGCCTTGGAGCATTTCCGCTTAAGATCAGGAAGTAAATGCGCGTGATATAGTTCACAAATAAAATCATTTAATCATGCTTTGAAACTTTGAGACACCACAGAAAAATAGTTTGTTTAGATATGCTATTTAATTAAGTGGTATAAAAAGATAATACGAAAAAAATATTGGAAATACTAAAAAAAAATTTAAGATGTAGTGATATTGAACTACTTTTAAGATGTCAGCCTCCATGGTGAGGCAAGTGTCTCAGGAATTAAGTAGAAGTCTGTTTTCCTCCTTTAAAGGTGACTTACCATAGATCGTAGTAATTTGTTTGGATATGGGCAAGAGTGTGTATGCTTTTAAGTTATATCTACGGCCGTTTGTGTATGTTATTTCGAATTATCTCTGTTTACAGATCAACACGACAACAGAACTTTCCATCTTAGTTCAAGTCAAATCATTCGCAGTTACATTGTTTTTGAGTTATGTATTAAAGCAAAATAAATGTATATATACCTTTTCTGTAACGTATTATTTTAGATATCTGTAGCAGTGTATCTAATGTTCAGACAGTGCATCTAGAATATTAACCTTGAACACTTCTACATGCAGGCATTTAATATATTCAATTGAAGGAGAAGAAGAGACAGCTCATTGGTACTTTTAACAACTAATGATGATAAAACTTAGTGGAATCTGACCTTACAACAATGTCTTGATATCAATTAAACCATAGTTGTTGACAATTATAGAGGAGAAGCATTATCTAGGCATCAAAGTTTATTTTATTTTTTACACATTGATGCTGCTATGGGAGCCTAACAAGATACTTGATATTTATAACTTCTATATGTATTTAAATATTGTAGACACCTTGACAAACTGCTGATCAATTCTCTCTAATATTTGATGCTCATTTTATTCTCTCTATGCAATACAAGATTGAAGAATTTTGCCTGGTGCTTTTTCAGAAATAAAAGTTAAATTGAAAGTAAAAACTACCACACTTTTCAACAGTTATTCCTTTGGAGTTTGTACCAATTCATTTAAAGAATCGAAGTAGGAATTTTCAAATTTTCTGAAGAATTGGAAGGATGCACATAATATTTTACATGTAGCATAGGTTCAAGTACATGTATATTCACATCTGATCATTATCTTCAGAGCCAGCTAAGAGCTGTATTTAATTTTTTATACGCCCGTCTTTAGACGGGCATATATAGAGGATATTCAATGTTTTTTTGTTGAATAGAGAATTTATTTCACGAGTGAGACAGATATTTTTTTTATATTTTCATGAGTGCGAAGCATGAGTGAAAATATGAAAAATCCTGTCTCACGAGTGAACTAAATTCTCTATCTATCAACAAAAACATTGAATTTTCTATTTATTACATGCTGTCCCATCCTAGCCCAGTACATAGACTCTTGATACAGTTACATTTTATGGAAATTGCTATGCAGGGATTCGCATAGAAACATATCGACAAAGCGAGAAATCACCATTTCTCACTGTGAAAATAACACCTTTGTTATTTTCACACTGTGAAAAATAACAAATTTTATTCAACGGATAAATTTCAATATTTCACTGCTGAAAATGTAATAAAAATAAATACGCGTCTTAGAATGTGTTATGGCGTTGTCCGACGTCTGACCGTAACTTCTGAAACCCAGTCTGTAGATTTAAACAATATTTCGCGGAATTGTTGCCCTGGACCCAAGGAAGTGTCGTTACCTTGAGCCAAAGTTATTGGTCAAAGGTCAAGGTTACTATGCACATAATAGTTTAGACCTTGTCCGGGCCATTTTTACTGAGTGCATGGATTGGAATAATATTTCACAGAATTGTTGCCTTGGACCCTAGGAAGTCTCATGACCTTGAGCAAAGGTCAAGGTCACAATACGCATAGTGGTTTTTGACATTGTCCAAGCCATAACTTTTCACTAAGAGCATGGATTGGAATAATAATTCACAGAATTGTTGCCTTGGACCCAAGGAAGTGTCATGACCTTGAGCCATGGTCAAAGGTCAAGTTCACAATGTACATAATAGTTTTAACCTTGTCCGGACCATATGTTTTCATTGAGTGCATGAATTGGAATATTTCAAAGAATTGTTGCCTCTGACCCAAGGAAGTGTCATGACCTTGGGGCAAGGTCAAGGTTGCAATGCACATAGTGGTTTTTGACATTGTCCGGGCCATAACTTTTCACTTGAGTGCATGGATTGGAATAATATTTCATAGAATTGTTGTCTAGACTCAAGGGATTGTCATGACCTGGAGCCAAGGTCACTGGTCAAAGTGCACATAGTGGTGTCAACCTTGTGCAGACCACAGGTTTTAGCTGAGTACATTGATTGGAATAACATTTCACAGAATTGTTGGTCTAGACCAAAGGAAGTGTCATGACCTTGAGCCAAGGTCACTGGTCAAAAGTCAAGGTCACAATGCACATAATGGTTTTAATCTTGTCTGGACCATAACTTTTGGAGTTTTCACTGAGTGCATTGATCGGAATGATATTTCACAGAATTGTTGGTCTAGATCAAAGGAAGTTTCATTATTTTGAGCCAAGGTCACAATGCACATAATGGTTTCAACATTGTCTGGGCCATAACTTTTCACTGAGTGCATGGATTTGAAAAATATTTCGTGGAACTGTTGTCCTGAATCCAAGAAAGTGCCATGGCCTTTGAGCCAAGGTCACTGGTCAAAGGTCATAGTGCTTTTAGCATTGTCTGGGCCTTAAAACAATTGAGTGCATGAATTGGAATATTATTTCACAGAATTGTTGCCGTAGACCTAAGGATGTGTCATGACCTTGAGCCAAGGTCACTGGTCAAAATGCACATAGTAGTTTTACAATTGTCTGGGCCATGACGGGCATATAATGGTATGTTGAAATTGCTTTTGTTTTTGTTGATATCTTGCATGAGAAAATGCAGTTGTTCTGGTGAATGATGTAATATGTTACCCATGGACTTGTTTTCAGTACAAATTTGCCCCCAAAAAATCAATTGAGCCCCACTCAAGTTTTGAAAAATGTGGTTTGATATGATTGAAAATCACTTCATTTTGATGTGATGGATTGAAACAACAGAAGTATCACCAATTTATTGCCATATGGTTCGGAGTCTTCAGACATTGTAGTTTTAGGCATGTATTATGTATAAAATATAATTTTTCTTAATTTACAGGTTTGCCTGCAACTTCAGTAAGACACAAGTCCAAGGCTGGGAAGTCAAAGAACCTGGGAGGCAAAAGGAATACAGTAGGAAAATCCTATGGCATAAAGAAAAATGATGGTGAATTTGTTCACAAAGGAGAAATACTGGTCAATCAGCATGGGCTGAGGTTTTACCCTGGAGAAAATGTAAGGATTGTTATTGTACATGCATGTACATATACATGTACATGTATATATATATATATATATACAAAATATCATTGGCTTCTATTAATTTTAGTTTAAAGTATTGTGCATCATTGGAGAAATTTTGAGCTCATCTGAACTTTTCTGATTGAAATTTGTCCTTCATCGGTCAGTTATGTGCCCAATTCAACCAAACTTAGCTCAAAGAATTCTGAATACAGAAATGAAAGGATTTGATGTTTCATTCCAAGGGAGATAATATGGAAATGGTGATGCTGGGATGTTTAAAAAATCTTAAAACCACTGACTAGACCAGAAAAGTAAGATTTACTTTTCTAAAAGTAAAGACTCACATTTGTACAAACCAGGATCCCTGGGATAAGGGAATTTTATGTAGAAATTCATTGGGCCACATTAGAGTTCTGTTATTTATAGTGATAATTAGTAAACGATCATATAAAATGATTAAAATGCCTGTCTCTTGTACCAGGCAAAGAGTTAATGGGAGAAAAAAAAAAAGATAAACAAGAATTTTTAAAAAAAAATCTTTACATGTGCCAGGTTATACAATTTGGCAAATAATATTAATGCATCGACAGATGATTTATGCACAAATATATAATTATGATGTTTGACCCCCTGGGCAGCAATAGAGGTCTAAATGTTTACTTAGGGGAATTTGTACAACAGTAACAAATGGTTTCATAATTTACTAAGAAAATACCCCCCCCCCCCCTGAAACAATCACCCATACATGCAATATATGTAATTGTCCAGAAACAGGTCTTATTATTGGGCCACTAGTAATGCTTGGAACTCCTCATTTCTCCATGAGCAAGGTGACGCAGGTGAGCACTGTTGCCCACAAGCCATTAGTGACTAGAGATTCAAGGGGCTTGGGTTTGAATCCCTGTCTGGTCTGTTGCATTTTCTCCAGAGTTTTTTTTTACTTTTTTTGTCTATTGAAGGTGGATACAGACAAGACAAATCGTCTGATTGCATTAACAGATGGAACAGTGATTGTGACATGTGAGAAACTCCATCCCTACCCTGACAGCCCTCTCTACGGTGCCGTTCAGAATGGACTCGACATTTACAAGAAATTCTTCCATGTTATACCAATACCATTAAAAGCAAAGTTCAAACTTGTGTCACAGACGTAGTTATTGTCACTTAACTCTTTTTAATATGTGTACATTAATGTTTACCTAAAATTGTTGTGATATTTTGAAAATAATAAAACAATTATTACACTGAACTTTGTTCATTAGAATGGGATATGTAAATTTGTCATTGTCCTTTCAGTCTGCATGCAATTGCTCTGTTTCATGCCGGAAGATGAACAGGTTAAAATCAGTTTAGGTTTATAATGTAGAAGTTAGGGCTATATGGACCATGGATATAGGCCTGGATAACTCAGTTGTTAGAGCACCTGACTAATAATGCTGGGGTCCCAGGTTCGATTCCCAGTCCAGCCACAGATTTTCTCCTTTTCGATTGCATCTGGTTGTGTCTTCGGGGACGAAGACAAATGGAGGAGGGTGGAATGTAGTTGTTCAAGCTATACGAACTGTGGATATCAGCCTGAAATACCAGTGGTTAGAGCACCTGACTAGTATTAAATGTAGGCCGGGGTCCCAGGTTTGATTCCCTGGTCCAGCCACAGATTTTCTCCTCTTTCCTGTCCTGTTTTTATGCCCTTTGTTGGTCTTTTTACATAGATAATTAATCATAACGAAACCAGTAAACTCTTGCATATCGACACAAGCCCTATAGTAGTCGGCTTTTCCGTCCATCACTAAAAGTTTTCAAAGTTTAAAAACTGGATACCAACACCTTCAGGTTAAAAATACGATAGATTCTCACGAGTGGATACCATGCGGTATTCAATAGGGTCTGCAACCAGAAGTAAAACTTAAAGTAATCAAACAGATCACCAAGACATCGTAAGAATGCTCTGAGAATTTAAAAAAGTTTTCGCATGATAATTAGCTCAAAAGGGCTTGCACCAATTAATATGAAAATTTGGGACAGTGTAAATATCCATTGAGGTCAGTTCCCTTTCGATTTTGGAAAATTTCTGATTACATTTCAGAGATGTGGAACTTTTTTCATGAAAAGGGGTGTTTTTCAGTTTTTGCACAACTGAAAAACGCTTTCACTATAATCGGATTGAAACTTTCAGAAAGTGTATATCTCCATAGAGACAAGCTCCCTTTTGATTTTTTTAAATTTCTGATTTTCTGTTTTCGAATTTATACATAAAGGGGAGTAACTCAAAAATGTTTGCAGAAACTTGTATGAAAGTTTTGGAGAGTGTTAGAATTCTTATCCCCTCGCAACTAGTTGTGATGATATATAGCATCACTGTTGTGAGTCCATGCGACTGTGTGTCTGTATGGAACTCTGTTAACACTTAGTGGTAAGTCTTCCAGGCTCTCCCCCCCCCCCCCCTGGAAGACCTGTGTCGCCTGCCTACTTCTAATTTCATTTTGAAAAATTACTTCATCATTTAAAGTATCATCATGGGCAAAAAAGTAAATAATGTATAATGTTTTTTGTCAGAATTCAGTTCTGTTCAAGTTTACCAGAAATGACAGTGCATATCCTAACAGATGAATTAGATGAAAGATGAGGATATTGTATGAAATGCCATTTGTGAGACTCTATCTGAAATAAAGACAAATTTGTTATGTCAAAAAAATTAAAGTTGCGTCAAACAGGAAGTGGACATGGGACAGATTGGAAACTGCGTTACTCGATACAGTTGTTCCATACTGATGCTCTGTGCCAAATATCAGGAAAGCTGACCGTGTGTGGTTTCCATACTGATTGCTCTGTGCCAAATATCAGGAAGCTGGCCTGTGTGGTTCCTGAGAAAAATGTGACAGAAATTTGTCCATGTTTAAAAAGATATTTCTAAGTCGTGTCAAACAGGAAGTTGACATGCGGCAGATTGGAAACTGCGTTACACAATAAAGATCTCCATACTGATGCTCTTGCCAAATATCAGGAAGCTGGCCTGCGTGGTTCCTGAGAAAAATGTGACAGAAATTTGTCTATGTTTTAAAAATATTCGAAGTCGCGAAAAACAGGAGTTGTACATTGCGGCAGGTGGAAACTGCGGTTCACGATACAGTTCTCCATACTGATGCTTTGAATCAAATATCGGGAAGCTAGCCTCTGTGGTTCCTGAGAAAAATGTGACAAATTTGTCTGTGTTAAAAATATTCTAAGTTGCGTCAAACAGGAATTTGGCATGTGGCAGATTAGTAACTGCGTTACACGATATAGTTGTCCATACGGATGCTCTGTGCCAAATATCAGGAAGCTGGCTAATGTGGTTTCTGAGAAAAATGTGACAGAAAATTTTGTGACGCCGACGACTAAAGTGATCCCTATATGTCGCCTCCACTAACGCAGGCAGGTGACACAAAAATAGAAGCAACTCTATGAAAGAGATAGAAGCAAGGGTATTCATTAGAGAATCATCAAACCTTCCAAAAATGTTGCCCATGAAGATGGTAAACCTATATTGATCATCAAGGTCAAAAAGTTAATATGTGAACATGATAGAAGCAATGGTATTCATCAGAGGATCACTAAACCTTCCACAAATGTTACTTAATATAAAGAGAGGATGAACCATGTTGATTTTCAAGGTCAAAAGTCAAGGTCACTATTGACAGCTCCTAAAAAATAATCTTGCAAACATGATAGAAGCAAGGTCAATCATCAGAGAATCTCAAAACCTTCCACAAATATTGTCAAGGGTCAAAGATCAGAGTCAATATTGATTATTGCCTAAATATTTTGTGAATTAGATAGAAGATATTTGATAACTCAACCAGCGGGGCCCTCTGTGATGTTGCCACATCACTTTTTTTCTAGTTTATAGTGCAGATAACCAGTGGATGTGACATTAGAAAGACCCATAAATGATTATAATTATCTGCTCACATTTCATTGTGAAGAGATATAGTAACAGGACCATAATATTATGTGGGTGGGTGCAACACTAAGCATATAGACATTCTACTGGGTGCATTTTTATGCTCCCGAAATCTTTTATTCTGGGGGCATATAGTTTTTGGTCTGTTTGTCTGTGTCTGCATGAAAATAACATTGGTCATAACTTTAATGGTCAGTGATAGGGGTTTCATATGTGTATTCTATGTGACAAGCCCTTTCAATGGCGCCAAAATTTTGGACCTACTGACCTTTGATCTACTTTTAAACTTTAACAATGGCCATAGCTTTTGAATGGCAAGTAATAGGACTTTCATATTTCGCATATGTATTCCTTATGACAATCCCTTTCAACTGATACCAAAATTTTAGACCTCTTGAACTTTGGGCTACTTTTCAAAAACGTTAACATTGGCCATAACTTTTGAATGTTAAGCGATAGGACTTTCATATTTCGCATACTAAGTTTTTCTTATGACCAACCCCTTCTACAGGTAGCAAAATTGTTGACCTCTTGACCTTGAATTATCTACTATTACTTCAACATTGGCCATAACGTTTGAATGGTAAGTGCTAGGGATTTCAGATGTGTATTCCTTGTGATAAACCCTAACCACTGGTAGTGCTGTACTGGGGAATCGGTGTTTCACCAAACGCATCTTGATTCTTCTTGTGGAATTGTATGCAAATTTTGAATAAACATGTTTAGAAAAGATGGCATACATTGAGACTTAAATGAAAGTATGAAACTTTCTATATGGCCTATGTAATAGTCACGTAACCGTTAAGGCCTATGAAGAAGTAGAAAATATAAAAATTTACAGAAAGCGGGATGGAAAGTGATCAGAATGGCTCATTTGAGTTTTCAGTTCAGGTGAGCTAAAAAGTACTCCTGAGATTTTCCAATAACTATATCATATGAAAGAATATTCATAAATGAGAAAATGAAACAGAAGGCCCATGGACCACATCCACATTGCTCACCTGAATGACCTTGACCCTGCCGTTGTTCAGCAATAGTGAATTCTGAAAGAATTTCTATCAGTTTTTATTCCCATGAAAAATTTTTATTATTGCATTTTATCATTGACATGGGCACGACCATTGATTTGAATAAATTCGAATCCTTTTCACTCAAAGATGATTTGTGCCAAGTTTGATTGAAATTGGTTCAATGGTTCTGGAGAAGTTGAGAATGATAGTTTACAGACAGATGGACAACAGGTAATCAGAATAGCCCACGAGAGCTTTCAGCTCAGGTGAGCTAAAAATGGTGTCATTTGAGGAAAAGGATAATCGTTGTTTTCGCATGATGTCATATATGTACCACTAAACTTGTCATGATGCGATTAAGAAAATATGTGTTTCAAAATATTTGAGAATATGATAGTGCCAGGTCAGGCATGACTCGATCCTGAGGACATTAGAATGTGTGCAAGAAGGCTGAAAGTTCAAATATTACCTGTACTTAATCCCCCCCCCCCCTACTACTGATACTCATCATGTAGTATTTATACCAAATATGACCTTGATCCAAAAATCTATAGGTACATTGAATCTTCCTCTCCTTTCAACTGTGCAGGAGTACCAGCTATAATATATTTCCACTCAAAAAGTTTAATATCTCCCTCAATGGAAGATAAAGGCGATATATATGACTATAGATGCATGTTAGCTTTGACATCAGACAATGCAGGATAATTTTTGGAATGTGCAATAGAATATATCAAATGATGTTATAATGGTCCACTGTTTTATGGATCAAGTGAGATTGAACATTTAAAATAGCAATCTTCATGCTTGAAGTAAGCACGAGAAATTTTCTTCTACATCATATTTTGATTTCATGATTCCCACATCAATGATGTCTAATCCCCTGTGGCAGTGTAGACAGTTAGCAACCAAGAAAACTTTCATCCCCTTTTCTCCTGCCCTGTATGCATACACCTTTGAGTCTTGAGTGAATGACAATATAGGCTCTAAAATAATGATAATATTTATTTGATTATTTGACAAAGTTCACTTCCACCTATAATGTGCAAAAGCTCTCTGTGCTCCGCATTCCTTATGTAGCTGTTGCTTTTTATTAACTGCATTACCCTGAAAGATCAACAAGAAACAAGTTTAAAGTAATGCATACTAGCATCTAATAACAAAAGATAACGGAGCTTGCTGGGCTTGTTCAAACTGAACGGTAGTGTGTGTCCAATTAATGCAACCAAATCCTACACTGAACTTTTAAGAGGTTCATGTCAGTCAGATATGACCAAATTGAATACATTTTATTTCATAAACAACAACTTTAAAATGAGGTTAAGCTCACATGACACTACATTATAAATATAACGTTGTTGCAAATATTATACAGGTCAGATACAGTCTTCAACTTACATATAGATATTGATTTATAGCTGAGCACATCAGGGTTGGGCGGTTAAAACCGCCCCGGTTTTAACCAGCCGGTTTTAAACGGTTATAAACCGCCCCGGTTAACCAGGTTTGACGTTTAAACAACCTCAATATCAATGGTCAATAGCGGTCAATAATGGTCAATTGAAAATTTTAAGTTCCTTTTCCCAATTTTAAATACATTTCAATGCAAATAAATAAGATTTATAGTCTTTTCACAAAAATCAGCTTTATTCCAAAGATGTAATTTATTGATCAGTTAATGAATCATCATTTAATTACCCCAGTATGACTTCTGCCCTTTTAAGAGCTCTCATTTCTACTGATATCCTATCTATAACTTTGTTAGATGGCACACCGTTCAATGCAATACTGGATAGTACCACTTTTCAGAGACATTCTGCATGTTTAAGATTAAATATTATTGGTAATTGACTTAATGGTCAACATACTTCAGTACCTATAACCTTACATTAGAGGTTACAGTAGTAATGTTTGACAATGAGAAGACAAAATAATTTTTCTACTACCTGACCAAAATAACAGCTAGATCAACTGGCACTGTGGATCTAGTAATAAATATAAACTGGGTGATAAACATGTTGGCAAAAGACAGTGCTCTAAAATGAGCAAGATTTACTTGGGGGCAGGGTATAATGGACAAGTGTTAATTACAACGCAGGTCAGGGTGCAATTGTGTGTGTTATTTGTTATGAAAAACATCACCCACACTGACACACAATGTGATACATTAGGTTACTGATGAATACCTAATAATGACTTGTTAGGAATATAGGGCTTTCAAGTTTAATAGGAAAATAAGAAATAAATAGGGACTTGACACCTGCTCTTGCTAGAAAAGTTAAATAGTTTTAATATTTTAACAGTGAGCATTTTTCCCAGAATAATAAATCTTATGCAGTTATTTAAATCTCATTGAATGTAAGTTGTAAGTGTAATGTTTAAATTACAGTATTATCATCATAATGACCCATTAGCAATTTAAAATAAACCATCAGTATAGAATAATGACATTAAATTCTCATTGACCACTGATTGACCAGTATTGACCGGGTTTTAAAAAAACCAGTATTGACTCAGCGCACCGGTCAATACTAGTATGACCGCTCTTTTTTGCCAACCCTGGAGCACATGGAAGAATTTTAGCTTAATATATTATAATAGTATACATAACTTGATATGAAGACTCAGCCTTGATAACCCATTCTGGCAAAGTGACTCGATATTTTTTCTAACTTTACATGTGCAGCACTGTTAAGTTTACGATTACTGGGAATCATCATTGTTCGTGGGGTACCAATGTTCGTGGATTTCGTGGGTCACCCTTTCTACAATTTACTCCCCACGAACATGTTTTATTTCCTTTTAATCTTTATAAATATTATCTGTTTGCCAAACGATTTTTTATCAACTTATACCCACGATTAATTACGTCCCCACGATCAGCAAAATCTTTGGTTATACCTGCAAATTTTTCTAGTTCGCTGAGGGGATCATCGTGGGACTGTATCGTGGGCCAGTAGAACAATATTAACTCGCATTATATATTAATGATTGTAGTGCAACGTCCATACTTATTTGTAGGGAATGAATTTTGATTGCAGTGTTTAATGCAATTGAAATATAGATTTAAGAATATCCAAAAAAAAAAATTTGTTTTACTGGGTACACAGAAGGAAGCCTGTTCTAGAAAATTCTTTTATGGTTGCAAAAAGTTTATTTACTTATTCTAGATCACAAGGCCTTAGGCCAAAATTTTTCAGAGGCAGTGGAATTTATTCAAGTTTTATAGAAATATGGAAATTAACTGTGAAAGGTATTTAAATGTAAATCCAAAAGTGCTTAGCAAATGGGCAAATATGAATTGTATATAACAAGTGATGGAAAACCATGTAATTAGAGCTACATCAACTACATGTACATGTTAATCACTTTGAATCAGTATCAATATCTTTTTTTTCCACTAATAGATGTTTACTGTGTATCATAAGGTAATATTGGCTGTCTGTGTATATTATTTTACAGTACTACTTTGATTGATTATAATGATGGTGTGTGGTTGGTGTTGATTGTTTAGTGTATATGTCATATGCGTATATTATTTTATAAATGTCTAAAATAAACTTATTATAAAAATTTTTTGGTTATCCACGAAGCATGGCCACCACGAATTAAATGATTCCACAGTAGTTGATTACATTAACAGAATTAACATGTGCACAATAAAAGGTCACTTTGTTTTCACTAAAAAAGATTTCAACTTGATGTCAATACAAAAATTTTGATAAAAAGTCAATACCAATCTCTATAATTACTACATTCAACTGATAGTGTAAAACATATCAGAACTAGTAACTAATTGTAACGGGGAACCGTTACGGATGTTCCCGCAAACATCCCCATTCAGCAATGTGTCATTTTGTTTTAATGCAAGCGATTTTTACCATACAATCTGTACATGCACCAACTTTCTAAACGTTCAGTAAAAGACGGATACAGAGACCCGGAAATATGATATGAAATTGCACGTGATATACACGCAGTGCGCTCACATTTCTCCACAATAATCTCCCTTGCGATTTTTGCAAAGCATATACGTAACCTATGTCCAAATTTCATTCCAAAAACCTCATTAAAGAGAGAGAATAATCACATACGAATATCATCCAACAGATTTCAAAGCGCACGTGCGAGCGGTGCGGGATAATGATTGACATACCAATTAACAAAGAGTTCCAATAACATATCTGAAATATACATTTCAAAATATTCATTCTGAAAGATCTCAGAGTATATACAATTTAGACATCAGAAAGTTAACAATGCACGCGCATCTCACGCACACGCGAATTTGATAAAGATAATTTCTTGACACCTTTATTCTTTAGGCCTCATGTCATAAACTACAGTAAAATTTGAATTGCTTCAGGTCTTTAATTCCAAAGTTAATGGCTATTTTTATATTCCGAGAAAAAACGAAAAAGTAATGCACGTGCACCCACGCGCAAGTGAGTACGATAGATATACTTTTGATACCATTCTAAAGACTTTCAAGAATTAACTACCACCGTATAATTTCATATTGTTTGGATCATTTTTAAGAAATTACGAACAATTTCAAAAATCGTCCAATCAGAATTCAGCACACGCGCATGCAACGCGAAAATGGATTTTGACTATAACTCTCTCTTAAGACCATCAAGATTGTACTCACAATATCATTTTCAAATGATTTCAACAAGAAACAAAAAACGTAATGGTCAATCGAAGAATTGGACATTTAAAAGACGATTGCAATCTGCATGGCGCATGCGCTTGCAATTTTTATTACATCACCGTGTAAGAACTTTATAATTGTTTACTATGCTGTGAATATCAATTTCATTTCTTTATTTATACAAAGTTACAGGCGATCTTTTGTATTATCCAATCAAAAATGCGCGCACAACGTGCACGCACGTGCCAAATTCGAAATTTTGAATCATACCATATAATTCAGGATCTCAAGTTCTACCCAACTTGTGAATATAAAGATTTCATTGAAGAATAAAAGTTTAAACTGTATCCGAAGTTAGGAGTCCAAAATGCAATGCACATGCATGCATTTTCAGAAAAATGACTAATGCGTTACCGAACACCTTCAAATATACATACTATCATCCTAAAAAGGTTTCAATATCGATCCCATGTACAGGTTCTGAGAACATTCGGGAACCAAAAAAAGTACCGGAGAAATAAAATAAAACTAGAGCTTGTTGTCGGCGACAACAAAAAGGTCTTCCGTCCTGAATGATTCGAAATATAAGTCGTAAAAATGTGATGAGTTCTTCAGTATACGCCGAAGTAAACATCTTCGCCATTTTCTAACATGAACATATTAATACTGAACATCTTACAGAAACTTCCAACAAAAATCTTTAAAACTGAAGAAATTAAGAATTTCACAAACGAAAGTAGACCTTTATCTAATACTAAATGTACCGAAGTAACAGCTTGGTATCTCCACTCCTAGCATATAGGTCTATCATCACTAAAAAAAATTTTGTTTACATCATATAATGTCTGAGAAAACGCCCACATAAATTAAAACCGGATAAGTGGACTATCTTTCGGACCGGGAAGTGAATTTTTTCAAAAACCGCGTTTTATAAATAACATCATATAAAGAACAACTCGCATGCAAAAAATCATCTAAATCTATGAAGGGTTTATAGTAATTGGTTTCCGGTACAAAAATGATTACAAAGTGAAGTAGCAGAGAACTTGGTAAAGCGTGACCCGATTAATTTTTTTAATATATTCTGTATTCAGTGATCAATTCTTATTTTTATACTTAGTTTCCTCAAGAGAAAAATATTTAAAAATAAAAAAAATTCAGTAAAAATTAAATTTTTTGAAAACGAAAGTAACCATTATTTTCGACATGGAAGTGTTGCACAAAAATTCATGGTAAATCGCTATCATCCTACAGACATTGGTCAATCCTCCCTTGAAAATTTCATTTTCCCAACCTCAAAATCTATGAAAAACACTCGCGGACAAACGGAAAAAAAACCGGAAGTTGATATCTCCGAACCGGAAGTGGATTTTTCAAAAAAACGGTAATTTTTATAAATACCTCTTATAAGAACAACTTACATGCTAAAATATGCAAAAATCGATCAAGGCGTTTTTGAGTAATTGTAATTTTAAAAAAGGGGAAAATATAAATAATAATAAAAGAAACAATACAACATAAGGTCTTCCGTTGTAGACCGGAAGACCTTATAATAATAAACTAGTGATCCTATTGTTCGCGAACAATTAGAGGTCTTTCCACCTTTCAAGATCTTTCAATGAATGAAAAAACTTTCAAGATGGACATGAAAAGTGATAATTGTGACCTTGACCTTTGACCTATTTTTCAAGGTCAAGGTCACATATCCATTCCAGTTTGTTCCGTTTTCTCGATTGATAGTTTAAGTTTTAAATTTTAACGTACATTTCAGGGGCATAAACTCCTTAAGCGATCAATCGGATCCGAAAGTTACCAAAAGTAATTCAACTTGATTAGCTAGTGGTTTTAGTGTGATGTTGTACGGTATGACGATTATTCTGATTACAATGTTTTTGCACAAGAATACTGTAAATCCTAAAAAAACGAGAAATTCCAAATTGTGATTTAGTACACCAAAAATTGGCTTCATTGTGACTACTTAACATGTTTCGTATCTGAAAAATTAATTTTAATAGTTAAGACAGTGTCAAAAACATATTTTCCCAGATTTTACGTTACCTTGACATTTGACCTTGACCTTCATTTCAAGGTCCAAAGGTCAAGTATCCATTCCAGTGTTTTCGTCTCTCTACGGTTTATAATATTGAAGATTTGAATTTTTACATAAATATCGTAAACTTTCAGGGCAATAACATCCTAAGGGGTTGAAGGATTCCAACATTGTCCGGTCAATTCATCGTCAAGTAGCCAATAGATACTGAGATTAATTATCAAATAAGTTGTGGCGGTTTCGGATTTACATTGATAACATGGTTTTACGCAGGTTACTGTAACTCCCGACAAGGTCAAAGTTAAAGCCGTAATGTTAAGCACATCAAAAAATGGATTCAATTTGATCCTTATGCATAATCAAAGATCTGTAGAGTATCTTTAAGATTGACAGTGTGAAATTGCATATTTTCCAAGATTGTAAGGTGCTTGACCTTTGACCTTGACCTTTTTTAAAGGTCAAAGGTCAATATATCCCATTCAGTTTGTTCCGTTCCTACGGTTTATAATATTGAAATTTGAATTTTTACGTATATACCGTAAACTTTCACGGGACAATATCTCCTTAAAGGTGTTGACTGAATTCCCAAATATTTTAACAACACGTCAGTTCACCTCAAGTAGGCCAATCGATTTTACTGAAGATTTCACATCAAAGTCTGTGCGGTTTCGGTTTACATTGATAACAATGGTTTTTATAACGCAAGTTACTACTTTAACTCCCGACAAGGTCAAGTTCAAAGCCGTAATGTATATATCAAAAGTGGATTATTTGACTCATTATGCATATCAATCTTTATAATATCTTTTAAGTTGAAAGACGGTGTGAAAAATGCCCTTTTTTCAGATATAGGTGACCTTGAACTTTGACCTTGACCCTTATTTTAAAGGTCAAACGGTCAAGTATCATTCATCTTGTTCCGTCTCTCTAATCGTTATTAGTTTTGAAGTTTTGAATTTTTTCTAAAAATCGCAAACTTTTCAGGGGCAATAACTTTTTACGGGTCGACGGATTGCCAAACGTTACTCACTGTCTAATAACCTTTTGAATTACCAATTCATCTTAGTGAAGAGTTCATATCTAAATGTTTTCGTTTCTGATTTAGACTGATAACAATGGTTCGAAAAACGTCGCATAAGTCGTTCAGAGGTCAAAGTTTCAGTACGATGGTGGATGTGAAGGTTTTTCGAGATGTCGAATATGATGAACTTACATTGTTTTTCGAATAAGTCCTAAGGCCGTAAGAATTAGATTCGCGGATAAGAAAACGAAGAAATATAATAATAATAAAACAGAACAATATCAAAAGGTCATTTTCCACAGAAGGTGGAAAGCCTAATTAATAAGAAAACAGAGTAAAACAATATGTTCGCCAAATTTGGTTTGGGGAACATAATAATGGTTATCTGCAATATGCAAAAGTTTCCAACCATTTCAATTGCTTCATAATGCTTCTAGAGCACAGAAACGAGTTAGATTTCACAGGATACATCACAATTTGACCTACCAAGTGGATCATGATCAGTCACTTACTTCAAAATTGTGTCGGATTTAATTTGTAACAATGTTACCAATATGTTACCCATAGAGAATGTATATTATTGCCACTAGTAATCTGAAGACTACGTTTGTCTGAATGTAAATGGTTCACATTCTTCTGATTTTCGTAATCACAGCAACTGTCAAAGTTAAAAATCTTAAAAAGAATTTCAAGTAAAAATGTATAGATAGCCCTATATATATTTTCCTGCTATCAATGATTCATCGTGAATCTTTGCTTTCAATAACTAGTTTTCAATTTGAACAAGGGTTTGTGAGCCTACTGCTCCCTGAGGATACCCCTGCTCTAGGTACATGTAAATATATGCTGCTACCTAGAAATTTGTTTTCATCTTTGCTATCGTTGAATAAACAGTAGGTTGACGATGCGAAAGGTCTTAATTTAGTAAGTGCAGTATGGGACTCTAAATGAAGTGATATAATCCAAGTGGCTGTGATAACACAGTTTTAGAGAACAGTGTGATGAAAATATTTTTGATTTGGGAAATGGGAATATTGATGAGTGGCTAATAACAGGAAGTGGCATGTGAAAGGTCTGAAATTCGGTTAAGCGTAGTATGGGACCCCTTAGATGAATGTCCAATACCCAATCAATATCAGAGTGGCTGGTGCTATGCAGTTTTAAGAGAAAAGGTGCGAGAAAATAATTTATGTTCACATTAAGACTCAAAATTTGAAACTTAAGACGGTGAACAAGGAGGTTGACATGCAAAGGTCTGAATTCGGTAAGTGCGGTATGTGACTCGAAGTCATACACCAAATATAAATTGGCTGTGATATGCAGTTTAGGAAAAGTGCGACGACAATATGTTGTTTCGGACAGACGGAAGGAGGACGGTCAGAGGTAAAACAGTAACCGGTAACCCCCCCTACTTTGGGAACTGGGGTATAAAAATAATTACTGCTCCGATTATATAAATGAAAACCACAATGGCTTACTAGCCAACTATAATTG
>CAJDSM010084389.1:10356-24283 GCA_903981925.1 Ostrea lurida
AGGATGGAAAAGGAGTTAGGAGATAAGATTACCCAAGCAACGGCACATTCATGCTATCAAAGTGGATAATAATCTCACACCGAACTCGTACTCACATTATAAATTTGTAAAGAGAGACTCCCAAGTAAGAAATCCCCTCGGTACACTTCTCTAACACTCGATAGCAGCCAAGTGAAACGTAACAATCAACGTGGAACCATGCCAGTGAGTTATAGGATATGAAAAACGCAAGTAAAAATAAAAGAAGAGTACTAATGAATATTACTAGAATCACAGACCAGTCCACACACCCACATGCCGCCAGCACATAACATTAGAGCCAATACGCAGGATGTATTTACCCTACCACTCTCTGCAAATTAACATCTCTGCGCACAATGTAAGCCTGCGTCTGTATTCAACTATCAACATAATCAACACTAATACGCACCAGGGCTAACTCGCGCGATATACATCTATTCGAGGATACGATTTCTTGAAAAATCAATTATATCACTGGTGAAATCGGTATACGAGCTATGGACAATGTATGAATCATCTGATTTTATAAAGGGTATTTCATTGTAGTAAACGCTCAAACATAAGCGTGATATACTGCTCACTACGAGCTATCTAAGAAGGATGAACAGAACAACGCACACCAATTGTGTGATCGAACCGTGAGGATAACCACGACTACAATACTAGGGGTACATCACTGGAACAGTTAGCGCCGGAACACTCACAAACAAAACAGGGGCGGGGGAAAACAATCAAGGGATTAAAGTTATATGTCCACAATCAACACTGACTAACAGTTCAGACAAATTGCTTGTTACATTATACTAAATAGGGGAGTACATAACGGGACGAATCACAAAGGGACCAGCCTAATACAATTAAACTGAACATCATAAGAGCTAAAACACATTTTGGATAAATGAAGTGGACTATATGGGTTTAAAAGTTTATCATGACTATTCGGAATATTGTCACCCACAAAAGTTAAATATTATTCCTTTACAGTGGCCAGAATAATTGTAGGCTACATAATTATGAGCAATTTCTTACAGATCGGGTATATTGGGACCCAATTCAGAAAGTAACAGAAAACTGAGTAAAAATAAAAGATAGTTCTTCCGGTCCTGTGGTCGATAATGATCTATCCACTAGCGATCCGAGAGACATGTACTGTTCGTACGATATGAATTGGATCTGTGAACTGCTCACAGCAATACAAATATGTCGACCTGACAGCAAGAAAATGTTCTAATCAATATTGAAAAAATCCAAGCGAGGGAAGTCGATGTTTCCATGATAATTTTAGCAAGACTGGTTACAACGTCAGTAGGGACAGCGCCTGGGCAAAAGTGTGCAAGTCTATCAGTGTCAACTTGGAATGTGAGGCTGACTGAATAAGTCGATTTCCTTCGATCGGGATGTAATGAAGAGAGAATTATGCTAAATGTAGTTTATTATTTGTTTTGTTTGGCATACAGAATAAAGAGATCATCTCTCACTAAATGGTTATTTGGTGACACAGTTTCGCATTGTGTACCGGGGAGTACCCAGGATGGGATAGTGAAATCTTTATGTACATTGGACTAGAAATATACGGTATTATGGAACTGTGACATTTTCTGGGACAGCGATGCAGCTATCTTCACAATTATAACAATTTCATTTAGGATCGAGAAAGCACATTCTTACACAAGAACCATCATTGAGGTAAAAATTAAGATAGCAGACAGATTAACTAAACGCGAGTATAATCACATATGTGCGGTCTTAAGTCTAACTTTGGTTTTCAATACTAAGATACTGCCGGCGAAGTCTCAATGAACGGTACGTTTTTGATCCATTCGTCAATATTAAATTCTTGTGTTTGCGGTCGCCAGTTAGATCTTTAATTCTGCACTGACATTCAGATGGGTTAGATGAGGCCATCTTATTAAAATTCATGCTTTAGTAGATGAAAACTTACACTATTAATTTAGTATCTGGTGTATTATGAATCCAAGTCGATCAGTAAAAGCATGTATTAATGAATAGCGTACAATAATTAATGGTTAAAACTCGGTATTGTATGTGAGTTTTACCAGGAGGTTAACCATTTTAGGAAGGAATTGTTTCGTTAAAATTTTAGGCGGAGTCTTGATTTCGCTGAGAGCATAATCAGGAATTTATACTTCCCGGAGTTCCGTCAAAGAAAGATGTTAGGGTATACATCACGCCATTTATTGATCACCACAATTAAATAGTGTTGAGGCAAAACAACGAATAATGAATGTAAAGATCAATTGATATTACTAGTAGGGAAGCTACAGTTATATATAACTATTGACTTTTGACACCTATATATTGTTTTAGATAAACTAAATTTTTACAATAATTTACAGAGGTCAGATAGTTCTATTTAAGCTATCTAGCGCTTTAACCATGGGCAGAATTCAAGTGGGGTAAATAATCTTTCAAGAGACCTCGTCTTGCGGTTGCTTTGTCTGCTCATAGGAAGTTTTGGCCAGTTAAGACGGGAAATAAGTGGATTCGCAGTGGGAGATATTGGTATAGTGTCAAGATAAGATAACTGGAAAATTGGTGCGTCTGAGTTATTGCGTTGGGATATTCTTTTAAGGAGAGTCATTAATGGCGTGAGAGTTCTCGGATTAAGATCAAAGCTGAATGCGGTCTCTGCAGTCTAGGTTATTCTATCGGATAATTCAAGTCTAGGCATGCCGGAAAGGAATAATCTAGACACAGTATTAGGGTAGTTAGTTTCAACGGGATTTTCATGCCATGAGTATGCAATTGTATATGATTAAAGTTGGAAAATGTGAACAGGGATGCACAATTGTTCTGATTACCAAGAGTATGATCCAAGACACTTTCTGCATGGTAATATATCCAGGGGTGTTATGAACATGGTTTTTACGGGTAATCCTCAGGGTAGTGATTGGGTTTTTTTTATAAATAATAGCAAAAGTGGGGACAATCATTATGTCTAGTTGTTAGGATATAATGATGATCAGCTGGTTGGTGAAAGTCTCATTTTGCCTACGGGACAACGTAGGTAGGTAGGGAGTCTACCCAGTGGGCATATGGGGATACCTGCAGTAGCGTTAGGGGTTAGGCCACCGAACTGAAGCGATACGTTTATGAGTTTGAGATTAACGTAAGTAGTTGAAATTCCTTGCGTTAACTTGGGTATTGAAATTTTAGATATAGATAATCTCAAATTAGGTAAGAATAATGATTTTTAAGAAAGCTACTTACTATAAGAATGAAGGTATTTCTCAGATTACATTTATTTGGGGGAGCACTGTCCTGAATAAATTTCGCCACCGGTGCTAGAATAATTCGGGGACAGTTTACTATTAACCTGGGATTTGTATGATCCATTATTACTCTAGAAGCAGCGAGCCCTGATGACTGATCCTGATATCTTAACTGTCCGTCCATGAAATTAGAATATGGTAGCCTGTGTGAGATCCTAATTAAAATGATCTAAGCACATTGATGGATGAAAATATTCTCGTCACTGTCTGTGATAACATTGTACTCCAAAGGGGTATGCTTTGGCGATCAGATATTATCTTACTTTGATTACTGGAAATAGTCAAGGGGTAGTTTGGGATCAAGTAATATAACTGTATAGAATTAGATGCCTTAACTTCTATGAGGAATATCCAAGGGAGTAGAATGCTTTAGCTTTGAAGATAAATGATATCGTCGATTTGACGTATCCTTGAGTACCGTCATCATGTACAAAGTAGGCACGGTATAGCGACTAGACAGCCACCATGCACCTTAATCCAATGAAGGAGTATAAAGTGCAAAGTGGTTATAATTAACATTGTTACTGAATAAGGCATCTTCATTCACTCCTGCTATAGCCTGTACTAGCGTGAACTATCTGGGTGGAGTATTTAGGGAGATAATCAATTATTTAACCTCTCAGGTTCTAGAGAGAATCACTACTCTTCTCACACCACCTTGTTTACTCATCTGTCCATCTTGCACGAGGGGGGATAGTCAACGGATTTAGTTTACGGGGAATCAGCCACTACTATTTCTACCCTTGTCCATCTAGATATTAACAGAGTTAAGATTTAATCACACACATTCTTTTTTGCGTCGCATCAATATGTGCTTGAATCGCCAGGGTGAGTTGCTGGGCGCTTTATCAAAGGTCACCTTCAAAAATTACTACAACTATCACTGATGATAAATTTCCAAGTTTATGTATGGACATACAGTCTGGATGTCAGTATTTTTGGTTTAGATGTCAAATTGGTAATATAAATTCGTGGGGTGTTAAGAAATATACGTTTACAGGCACACTTTTGAATCTGCATCCCAGCAGGGAAAATGGGGCGAGTACTATATAGAGACGCATCCCAACCATTATAGGAATGATATAACTAATGGCTTATGTATTTACAAGGAACAATCAGAAATACCATATATTCATTTAGACAGTTAGGAAATTGGTGTACTACAGTAAGGCAGCCTACAGTTTTGGAAATCATGTATATTTATAAACTGGACTATAGAATGACCTTCTTAATTCCTTAGTAACATGATGACATCACGAGGAGAGTAGATTGTGTATGGATGTAATATGCAGCTCATTTAACATCGTCGATCGAAAAATATCCAGAGGGTAGTTATATGGGACATAAATTATTAACTGTTCACGAATCACATACAACTTACTCGGAATCGGGATTTGATATATATATATCCCAAGCTGGGTAGTGTTGGGATCAATTATTAACTGTTAGAATGATATCTTTTACTTCAATACAACATAGACACCATAGTATTCCAGTAGAGGCTATGAAGAGTTTAGAGGATAGCTGCACATGGGTTCCCGACCAGGTATAGAATCTGGTAACGTGTTGGAGGTTATCGGTTGTGTTACTCTGAATTCTGACACACTATTTGCTGGCAAAGATGAGTGAGAGCCCAGTCGGTGCTAGAGTTTTACCTTATAGAGGTGGTGTGTTTCAAGTCGAAGGCGTCAGCTTGGCAATATCGTGGCGCTGCCCCCCCACCCCCCCCCCCACCCCCCGACCCCCCATAGATAAAACATACACGTCAAGGTTTGGACAGAAGTCCAAGTTATGTTTGTTACTACTTCCCCACCCACCAATTTGCATCTTACATCTCACACTTCCAGCCATCCCCCCACACCCGAACCCACCCTCTCTCAGATGACCACCTTAGGCTTTATATATGCACCCACCCCCCGCCTCGCTTCGCGTATCATTAGAAACACGTCGGTACCTCACTCCTCACCCTGAATACCAATGGTCCGTGTGATAGTAATTGGGTAAGAACTACCCAACCCACAACAATCACCAATCCCCTACCACGCCTACCATTTTTACCCACACTCTTGATAAGTTTTGAACTACGTATTATTTTTTAGTTCGACATAATCTTGAGTGGCTTTGTGATCTGAACATGTTGACTGGCGGGCCGGCACCTCCTCATTTCGTAATCATTTTTATTATAAGGTTCACAGTTTATTATTCTGTTATTTAGTTAATTCAAGTTCTATTTTTGTGTTTGATGTATTAGCTTTAATCATATACCACGACTAGCCTCATTAACGTTTGATTATTAATGTTATTTTTCCTCTATTGTTTATTTCTAAATTCTAACTTCTCAGTGTTATGGATTTTATATTCAATTTATTTTCTTTAGCATCCTTTTTAAATATTTGTCTGCATTTTGTTATTTTTTTTTATTGCATTTCTCGCTACCTATTATTTTTATCTCAGTGAGTACGGTCTGAGGAATCATGTCCGTATATATCCAAGTTTTCAGCAATTTGCTTGTCCTTAATCTTCAGAAATCCTTGGTAAAAACCTCCTTAGTGCTCAGACAGAATCTTTCCTATCTCCAGAAAATCCCCTACTCCTGTCAGAACTCTCTCCTTATCCCAACAACTTCACTTCCTTCTTCGATTACAATTATCTATTCCGTTTTCTGTCTTATTATCCTAGAAGAATCGCTGCGAGGTGTTGTCTGCTCCTTATGTCCCTTTTCCTATATATCACTAATCTCTTTAGTCCTCATCTTTCTACAAGAAAAATCCAATTTCGGCTTGTACTTTCTCCTTCTCTATCTCACGATCTTTTCAATCCTCAGAAATTTTCTCATTCTCAGAAAGGTTCTACTTATCTCACTCATAATCTCTCTCTATCACATTCAATCAAATCCTCGCTATATCACAATCAGAAATGTGCTTCTCTGTACTCATGATCATAAAATCTCCCGTTACTGCAACTGAAATCTGTCCTTTATCGACAGAAATTCTCTGTATTCTTCTATTATCTTCAGAATCTCTCCTGGTAAATACTTCTAGAATATCGTTCTCTATTTCAGAACTCTATACTCATCATTGAAAATGTCTACCATCATCCATAACTCTTCCTTATCCCAGAACTCTCTCTTTATCAATTGGACCATTTGGTTGGGTATTTATAACCCCCTCATAGATTATGAGATAAACCGTACTGATATAAATCTAAATATGGTCTGTCTGCTTGTGTTCCGCTGAAGTTGCTTGCTCCAAGTAGTGGAGAAGGAATCCTCTTCCATTAACTGGAAACGTGGCACTTCTCAGGAGACACTTGTCTTCTCTAATCGGACCCATTCCTGGTTATTTCAGATACTAAATGTTTGTGTCGAACTTTACAGCGGCACTGCGCATTATTGGTGAAATTCTCCTTTGATAATACAGAGAAACGTATATACGCAATACTACTGGCCTACTTTGCTCGAGATGATTTTTGGACTGTGGGACTGCATGTCCCCGGCTTCTCTCTGTTGCACTTCCATGTCTAGGGGTTGGTGGCATAGAGGGGTGGCAAAAATCAGTGGTGGTGGGCATTCCTCGGGATCCTCTGGGTCCCCCTGACAACCCAACAAGCGATTCAAATTTTTGTCCTCCAATCTCTTTGTTCTTGACCTCTATCTGTGTTGCAGAATCTCCCGATGGCTCAGTAGGCAGCAGTTCATCATTTCTTGAATGACGCAATCACTTGTCTCATGCATTTTGAAAGATTTTTAGTTCCAATTGTAGGGAAAGTTTCGGAGCATAGAAGTGAAAGCAAACAGGCCTCTTCATTTGACATTCTATCATTGTCCTTTTGTTGGTACTCCTAGGATACACTTCTGCCCTCCCGATGGTTCTAGACAAAACGAGCCTCTTAACTTTGTTCTGCTTTTTGAAGATATTCCGGTTCTCCAGATAAAGCACTCTCTGTACATGCCTCGATCATCTGCATGTATTTCTTTGTCGACGATGTTATCGGGACTGACTGGTATGTGTGGTAATTTTGGTTTGAACTTGTAACTTGAGCAAAACGGCGTCATGACTATTTGCTCTGGCTTTTGTTATTTTTTCACAAATTTGGATTTTAAATTGTTTGTCCTATTGTTTCCTTTAGAAGTCCACCGGGTCCTCATACTGTGCTGTGGTTGGCTTTTTAGACGTTTGGGGGAATTTTTCGGACTTGAGGCGAGTCAGTTTTCCTACGGGGAGTCAGATGGTCGTAATCCTCGGGTTTTCCTCTTCTGTGGTCCTCTGGCCTGGATGGGGCCAACCGTCTCCTTGATCTGCCCTGGCGGCCCTGGACCTCGGAACATGTGAGCTTGTGTTCCTGTGTAAATACTCAGGACCCGTAGCACTCGGCACCATATGCGACAGTCTCTAGCAACACAGATAACAATAAAAACACCCTGATTTTCTTACATCCCTATTCGGGGAGACTGTCACTTTCTAGACTACTTTCCCTCTCCTTCCTTGTCTTCCTATTGGCTACAAAATAAGACACTATGTTCGCTGTCTACACAGGTAGTCACTTTTTATGTTCCCGATGGACCTTCACAACATTAACCACTTGTGTTAATTACACCCACCCCATATGTGCTCTAGATACTCAGGCCTTAGACCAAGGAAGCGTCACATTTGTTTTATCTTATGATGTATTAGCGAATTTAATCAAAAAAATTGTTCATAAGACAGCACAGATGCAGGAATCTATCAATGAGGTGATTGATAACTTAAGGCCGATTGAAGGACATAGTTTTTAACACGCAAAATAAAAATAACCCTTTTGCTTATATTGAAGAGGGAGAGAGCTTCTAAATTAGCTCCTTCCAGCCAACTTGTATAATGTACAGACCTTAACTCAGAACCGATAATCATTCTTTGTTTCACGAAACAATTGGGAACAATGTCCCCGAGCAACGAATCATTGAAGTTAAATTTCACTAATCTTGATGTGGTTTAATTAATTCTCAGTCACCAGAAAAATTCTGAGGTCATAGATGCTATTACATTGAACAATTTAAATCACTTCAGGAATGTGGATAAAAATAAAAACCTCATCAAAATTGACAGCATATGTCCTGGCAATCAATAAAACGGATAATTTCCTAACTGGAATTGAAATCTGTACCAGACCAGTGAATGTTGCGTCCCCAGCTCCATAGTGACTAAGCCATAGGAAGAGACAAGTAGCAGTTGTGTGAGCAAATGATTGATCTGGCATACCACAAACTCAAGGAAAAATAAATCAAAATATAGAACCATACAAAGCCGCTTCCTTGCGTCATTTCCGCAAGTTTCAGCAATGACTAGTACGAATGTTTGTTGTGTCGATCCCCTAGTGCGATGTGTTGGGATTTGTGTGCTGTCTCACGATTGTCACTATAGAATACAAGTCAGTGTCGCCCATTTGCCCTTTTCCGACTTAACCTTAATTCTACCTTGTGCCTGTACTTTCGGGGTTCCTCAAGATGTCCAGTATGTACATTGGTAATTTGAATATACGATAATGGATTTTACAAATAAACAATGCCCTGGCACACAGTCCATCACATCGCCTCCTTTATCTACGAACACTGCATGTGAGCATTAGACTTGTACGATGATCACTAGAAGTTATCTCCAAATCTTGGATCCTGCAGCTGGAGACCAATCACTCGTATCTCTTGCCCTGAATTAAAAGATCAAAGTAGTAAAGTTGAACTCAGCAAAACACTCGATCAAGTAAATATTTACCTGGCGAATATAAGGTCTGGGGTACGGGAGGTTATTACCACCAGGATGGATGAGATCGACCTACGAGAATCGTGGTATAGCAAGGTATAACCTTCACGACCAAGATTGGAGGTGAACAGGGATTTCTCAAACCCTATAAATAATATATTTATATAACAAAAACTTTTGACACACACGCTCGAACAAAAGTACATTCCATATCCTAGAGGCTTAACAAGCTCAATTATTCTACGTAAAAGAATATACATATATTGGCATATACCTTCCCTTATATAATTGGAGTAGTCTATTCAAAATTGAATGTATGAACTACAGTTAAGTCAGAAACATATTATAGTTTTCTAGTTGATGTATATAGATACATTTAAGGTATTCACGTACATGGTATTGTCCCTAGTGATGGACTAATATAATCTTTGGACAACTATCAACGATATATCGCATCATGTTCGCCGCATGAATTGACCTCTTCATTCGGCTACATGTGAGAGCCGTCTTCTGGGGCAATGTCTGAATATCATATTAATAAATTCGCCAGCTAAATGGAGAAAGTGATAAATTACTTCGTAAAGAATCTTCTACACTAACTTGTATTTGCCATAATAAAAATCTTTTTACTCCATCCCTACAACATCCAAAACTTAACTATGGAAACTAATACTAGTATAGCATGTTGGCAAGCTTGTCATGTTAGGAGTAAAAGATAGAACTGCTAGAAAAAGTTTATTAAAGCGATAACAAAGGAAACTATGAAGAACTTTTTAAAAAAAGTTCACACATCTCATAGCCAAAATGAACAGCAAAATAAACAAAGTGAGACATTCCCTATCGGAATATTGAGTTTTTAACAAAAAAATTGAAAAAAGTTAAATGACAAACTACCACAGAAACAACTCTTGGAATACAAGTGTGTAGGCTTGTCCCTCCGATAATCGAGTCAGTCCGATGTGTGTGTGCAAGTTTTAAAAAATATTAAGCAAAATAGTGTCCCATAGGAATCTTTTAGTATAAAATCAATGTCGACATCCATTCTATAAAATGGTATGGATCTGAGAAGAAGAGGAATAACAGAAGTACAACTGAAATTTCGAGTCAAAAAACTGTTTCAAAAATCAAGTTGTAGTTTTACAACTGATCTATATGAAATAGTTTGTTTTAGTGAATGATTAAATCTTTGCCCATACGGTATAGCAGAGTTGGTGTAGAGTTGTGAAAGCCCGCCCCTTTACACAAAGTTCCTCACAAAAAATAGCAGATGGAATGTCACAGAAGTGAACTAAGTAGTTCTTCGTTATGGAAAAATGATGAAAATATGAAACCAAAAAATTATGATTATAAAACACCCACCCTAGTATACATCACGAAACCCACCCGCACGAACCTAACTAACTCAACTATCATCCACCATCTGTTCTCTCCCCCTCATGGATTACACACACCTTGCAATAACTAATAGTCTGACTGAATTTGTCTAATATCGATAAGGGAACAAGGGTTAGGTATAATATAATGCTAGAAAAAAAGAGAGACACAATACAGTGTCTAACCCATGAAACAAAAAACTAAGATACGTATTTCTTGTAAATCATACCCAAATATCCACTTATCATCCCTACATCCATTCGGCAGAAATTAGGAAGCAAAAGTTCTAAAAACAAACACATTATAAAAAACCATATGAACCATAAACTACTGCCAGTAATCCTATGTGTTTACCTTGAATTCTTGTTCTTGAGTATTAACATTGGGCTGTAAAGAAACATTATAAATCAGAGTACAATGAAGCAAACAGGAAACCAAATAACCACTTTTCACGTGAAGTATAATAACTTTCTTATTGTAGAATTTTCTGAGGTATATCACAGTCCGCTATTAACATTATGTGCTCTAAAGCGTTCAGTTCGTGTCACTGTTCGTTTGGTATGCTAACTTGCACATAACACAAATCTTGTAAAACAGAATTAGGTCTTTATATTGTACTATGTAGAGTGAGGGATGGTATATCACCTTGACTGGCATGACTTTGTAGATGATCGTTTTGGTTCGAAGGATTGGGTATCTATCAATAAATATGTGGTAGTAAAATAATAATAGAACATAACTTAAAAAACCTATCATGCCCAATCACTTATCTGAAAAGCACATCCAGCTTGACGTAAATTTTACATCATGTAATTAATACTTATATCATGAATCAATAATGGGCATATCATTTAGCAATATCAAAACTGAAAAGAATCTTAGACGTTTTTTAATTATTTTATTCTGTTAATTATTTCCCAAAAGTTAAACCATAGAATTAATCTGAGACGTATGTTTGCAGTTAGGTTGCTGGGTACTAAGTTTGGTTCTGAACACGTCATGTACTAATCATCATTATCCACAAAATATCATACCATGGTTTATGTGACTACTTTTGACCTTTCAAACACATATACCAGGAATGGAAGTAGCTATAACATATCTGTACAAATATTAATTATATAAGAGCTTATATTTTCCATAAAATAATAAAGAGCCAAAGACCCTTCTACATGTTTTTGGTTTTATACTGTGACAGTATGTTGGCCCCTGCGTTCTACCCACATATACGACACAAAGCCATATCATGAATACAAAATGTAAAAATACAATATTAAGTCCTTCACGTTTTTTTACTGTCAAGCCTGACATACACACGGAGTAAAATATTATATGTGTCACGCAGAAAAAAGATCTCAGTAATTTTAACCCAATCCTGACTGTCTGAGATATCTAGGCGTTGAGTAAGGGTTAAGAGGTGGGTTTTCTTCTCTACTTATGGCTGTAGATAAATTGAACAATTTTGAAAGAATCTGGTCATGATTAGCTACATAGCAAAAATAATGCTGTCTGAATGGTAACGTAGGAAAGCTGAGGTCGAGTCCCTTTACTCTAGGATGTGGGCACTTGAATACTTCCCCTCTCGTCGGTCCTGAGCAGAGCTAAATCACTTACATTTACACTAGATACACAGAAAGATTGTAACTCAGAGTCATTAAACACAGAAGACGATGTGTTGTATCAATCGAGGAGCCTAACTTAACGTATATTATCTGTTAGGAGAGTTGTGGGACGATGCACTAATGCATGTTACATATTTGTGAAGAACTGCTAAGTCCAAAACGCCTCTATATCTTTAGTTATAGAAAAAACCAATTTCCCAGCAACAAGTCGGAGAAACGTAGAATTTCATTGACGAATAATGCACATCTCCAATTATGTGTACATCTTAACACACTTCACAAAGTTTCATGACATAGGCAGTCCTGTAAAGTATCAGTTTAGTTTGTAGAAAAGAGTCCTTAGCAGGACGTTATACCACCATTCCTCGTATTGGATATTTAATGGCTAATGTTTTGTTGAGTTTGTGACAAAAAGTGTCCTATACTAGGTGGATACTAAATAACTGTTCATATCTTGTACAATAAATTTTGTTCAAAAGCAAATTTTAGGAATTTCTCTAATCCTCACTACCATGAAACAATACTTCCTATTTCATTATATTCTTTAACACTTCCACTAAAGTGTTCTATTAAAAATACCTAGTCAAGTCGTTCTAGTGAGGAAGTTTCTGGAGCAGACGCCAATACATGAGATGCAACTTAAAGGCTATTAACTTGGATCACACAAAGGCCTAATCAGACACGTTTCATATCTTGTACAAGCTAATTATTTATGTCAAAAACATAATATTCCTACCCTGACAATTTAATGGCACTTGCACATCTCCATTAATATAGAATTACATTCTTACTCTAAAGGCGAAAGTTTCCTAAAATCACCTGCAAGCGTTTAGAGGACGTTGCGGATCACAGCGCACTGATCGACCAAGGTTATAGGTATGTAGAAAACAGCCTAATCCATAACGTTCCATATTCTTGTACAAAAATTGTCTCAAAATAGATATTCCTGATGATAGACATATAGCACATCTCCAATTATAGTATTTACTAAACACTAAAAGCAAAGTTTCGAAAACTAAAATCTCGTGCACATGTCGTTCTTACGGACGAGTTGTCGGAGTAACAACACTATTTCGGATCAGACAGAAGACGGAGCGGACGGAACAGTACGGAAATGACCAGACAAGACAGGGGTGACCCACCTATTTACCACTCCTCCAAACTTCGTTGAGCGGGGGTTATACATGTATAGAACTGGTACCTACTACCTTGAATTAATATATGCTGGTACCTCCTGAATAAATATCTGGTAACCTGAATTAATAATATGCTGCGTATCGTTAAAACAAGCCACGCAATGCGGATAACTTCTATATCAGTTGGCATGAACTACATACAATCACATTACCATCTTCCCTCCTACTCCAGAGGATTGAAATACTATTGCTTTTACCCAAATTTAGATACTCATTTTTATACTATTATTACTAATCCTCTTAGCCTTACATGCATCCGATACACATTAAATAACTTAATACAGTATATGTTGGTGAAAATCATCCCTGATTAGGTTAATTAAATGAATTGTTCACTAGATAATGCCTATAATAGTTAGCGAGAAGGAGCATCATTAGGCTACAGCTTAACTGCCGATGATACTCATCAATCATCTATGGAGAAATGTATACAGTCGACTAATAATCATCACAGACAACAAGACTAAGGTAGGCTGTTTGCATATGTATTCAAGAATTTGTAAATAGGTACGTACTGAAGATTGATCCTGATTACTTTTCATTATCATACTAATTAACAGTCATACAAATATGGAAGTACGCTCTTGTATAACAATTATTTGATGTAGGAATGTAGGCAAAGATAAATGTAATGATTGATAGCAATAGTTTAACTTCTTGGAGTTGGAGGGAAGATGGTAATGTGA
>CAJDSM010084398.1:0-16022 GCA_903981925.1 Ostrea lurida
TCTGTCTGTCCGTCGTCCGCTTCTTTTTCTTGTCCGTCCTGTCCGTCGTCTGTCTTCCGAAATTATGTGTTGTCCGCAACTCCTCTAAACGACTTGCAGATTTCAGTGAAACTTTGTGTAAGTGTTAGAATACATAAGGAGATGTGCATATTGTCAGAATTTTATTTTGGACAATTTTTGTACAAGATATGAACGTTTGGACTTTAGGCATTTTTCACCACATATACCTATGCATTAGTGCGTTGTCCGCAACTCCTCCTAAACGACTTGCAGGATTTTTATGAAACTTTGTGGAGTGTTAGAATATAATAATGGAGATGTGCATATTGTCAGGAATTTGTGTTTGAACAATTTTTTGTACAAGATATGATTGTTTGGACTTAGGCATTTTTCACCAATATACCTATGCATCAGTGCGTTGTCGCAACTCCCTCCTAACGACTTGCAGGATTTTTATGAAACTTTGTGGAGTGTTAGAATATAATGGAGAATGTGCATATGTCAGGAATTTTGTTTTGACCACAATTTTTGTACAAGATATGAACGTTTGGACTTAGGCATTTTTCACCAATTTACCTATGCATCAGTGCGTTGTCCGCAACTCCTCCTAAACGACTTGCAGGATTTTTATGAAACTTTGTGAGTGTTAGAATATATAATGGAGATGTGCATATTGTCAGGAATTTTAAATTTGGACAATTTTGTACAAGATATGAACGTTTGGACTTAGGCATTTTTCACCAATATACCTATGCATCAGTGCGTGTCCGCAACTCCTCCTAAACGACTTGCAGGATTTTTATGAACCTTTGTGGAGTGTTAGAATATATAATGGAGATGTGCATATTGTCAGGAATTTTAATTTGGACAATTTTTGTAAACAGATATGAACGTTTGGACTTAGGCATTTTTCACCAATATTACCTATGCATCAGTGCGTTGTCCGCAACTCCTCCTAAACGAACTTGCAGGATTTTTATGAAACTTTGTGGAGGTTAGAATATATAATGAAGATGTGCATATTGTCAGGAATTTTGTTTTGAACAATTTTTGTACAAGATATGAACGTTTGGACTTAGGCATTTTTCCACCAATTTACCTATGCATCATGCGTTGTCCGCAACTCTCCTAAACGACTTGCAGGATTTTTATGAAACTTTGTGGATGTTAGAATATATAATGGAGATGTGCATATTGTCAGGAATTTTAATTTGACAATTTTTGTACAAGATATGACGTTTGGACTTAGGCATTTTTCACCAATACCTATGCAATCAGTGCAGTTGTCCGCAACTCCTCCTAAACGACTTGCAGGATTTTTATGAAACTTTGTGGAGTGTTAGAATATATAATGGGATGTGCATATTGGTCAGGAATTTTGTTTTAAACAATTTTTGTACAAGATATGAAGTTTGGACTTAGGCATTTTTCACCAATATACCTATGCATCAGTGCGTTGTCCGCAACTCCTCCTAAACGACTTGCAGGATTTTATGAAACTTGTGGAGTGTAAGAATATATAATGGAATGTGCATATTGTCAGGAATTTTAATTTGGACAATTTTTTGTACAAATATGATTGTTTGGACTTAGGCATTTTTCTCACCAATATACCTATGCATCAGTGCGTTGTCCGCAACTCCTCCTAAACGACTTGCAGGATTTTTTGAAACTTGTGGAGTGTCTAGATATATAATGGAGATGTGCATATTGTCAGGAATTTAATTTGGACAATTTGTACAAGATATGAACGTTTGGACTTAGGCATTTCCACCAAAATACCTATGCATCAGTGCGTTGTCCGCAACTCCTCCTAAACGACTTGCAGGATTTTTATGAAACTTTGTGGAGTGTTAGAATATATAATGGAGATGTGCATATTGTCAGGAATTTTAATTTGGACAATTTTTGTACAAGATATGAACGTTTGGACTTAGGCATTTTCCACCAAAATACCTATGCATCAGTGCGTTGTCCCGCAACTCCTCCTAAAACGACTTTCAGGATTTTTATGAAACTTTGTTGGATGGTTAGATATATAATGGAGATGTGCATAATGTCAGGATTCTATTTTTGACAATTTTCGTACAAGATATGAACGTTTGGACTTAGGCATTTTCCACCAAAATACCTATACATCATGTGTTGTCCGCAAATCTCCTAAATGACTTTCAGGATTTTTATGAAACTTGTGGAGTTGTTAGATCAATAATGAGATTGCATATTGTCAGGAATTTTGTTTTGGACCAATTTTTGTACAGATATGAACGTTTGGACTTAGCATTCTTACCAATGTATGCATTAGTGCATCGTCCACAACTCCTCCTAAAGATAATATACTATATTACCCATTGATTACACAACTCTGTTAATCTGAGAAAATCTGTTTGTGTTCATTGATGTAGTGTGCCCCGCGGGGGGTATTAGTCCCAGTAGACAGTTCTAGTTTACATAGGTTAAATGTTTTGTTTAAAGAGGATTTTTCAAATACAAGTTCGTTCTGAAAACATTTACGCAGGCTTTAGTGTTTCTCAATCTGATTTTAAACATGATATTTTCTGTTAAGCAATCATTATAAACAAAACATGGCACCAGCCTTGTTTACATTGCAAAGAATACGCCAGTTTCGAGACACGTACGATTATTTCCCTTTGGAGAATTCTCGTACTTAGTAAGCGCGAAAGAATTTGTTTACATGCGGGAGTGGGACGAATATTCATCACTGCATATGTAATGTACTCAGTAAGTCTCTCATACGCATTTTCGTAATCCAATATTGATTGATACACAAACTAAGTGAGTAATACGAATTAGAGAGTGAGTAAACACATGGAATTCCTCATTATAAAAACGTTATTTCGTTGGTCGTAGGTGATCATATCCAGCGGTATATTAGCAAATATGATATGTTTTTTATGTTTTCGTTTTCAATAATCATTTCTTTTGCAAATTTTGTACTTCTGCATTTACGTATTTGAAGAGAAGCCACTTTAAATATATTTAACCTTCCCCATTCTGACATTAGGTCCACTTCTGTCCCACCTCGGCATTCAAAGTCTCCAACTAAATGCGCCTCCTACACAGAAGAGTCGTATCTCGACCGGTGTATTGTGAGTGGCACATCTCACTTGTATTCACAACATGACATTTAAATATTTGCTGACCATTAGAATTACATTTTTTTAGCATGAGTTATCTTTCTTTCATGTTGAAACAGTAGCATGAAACCTTCCTCACAGTCAGCCTTATTTCGTATATAACAAACTAGCAAATTACTTGCTATTGATTTAAAAGTATATTCTATATTCTTATACATAACTGAGTGTACATTTAAATAATTAAAACTTACAATTTCATGAAATCTGCTTAAGTTTTAACATGTAAATCTATAACACTAGTATCTCGCTAACGTTAGTATGTAAATAGAAAAGTTCCTGCTATACCATCTCAGCAGCCTTTTACAATGGATGTTGCAATGGCTGAGAACTCTTGAAATTTTATTTTTTGGCCAAATTGTGCAAAAGTAAGTAGGAGTGGCTAATGATTAAAAACTGGTCACTCGATACTGATGTAGAGATTTACATCAGGTCACCAATACTGGATATAACACTATTCATGTCACCAATACTGGATATAAGACACTATCAGTCACCATACTGATATAACATTTCCATGTCACCAATACTGGAATATAGACACTATCAGGTCACCAATACTGGATATAGACACTATCGGTACAATATGATTAGACACTACAGTCACCAATACTGGATATAGACACTATCATGTCACCAATACTGGATATAGACACTATCATGTCACCACATTACTGGATATAGACACTATCAGTCACCAATACTGGATATAGACACTATCATGCACCAATACTGGATATAGACACTATCAGTCACAATACGGATATAGACACTACATGTCACCAATACTGGATATAGACACTATCATGTCACCAATCACTGGATATAGACACTATCAGGCACCAATACTGAATATAGACACTATCAGGTCACCAAACTGATATAAGAACACATCAGTCACCATACTGGATATAGACACTATCAGTCACAATACTGGATATAGACACTATCACATCGATGCTACACACCAATTCTGGATATAACACTAACAGGTCACCAATACTGGATATAGACACTATCAGGTCACCAATACTGGATAAAGACACTATCTATGTCACCCAATACTGTTAATAGACACTTCATTGTCACAATACTGGATATAGACATATCATGTCACCAATACTGGATATAGACACTATCAGGTCACCAATATCTGATAAAAACTATCAGGTCACCAACACCAATACTGGATATAACACTATCAGGTCACCAAACTGGATATAGACACTATTAGTCACCAATACTGGATATAGACACTATCATGTCACCAATACTGGATATAAACACTATCATTGTCACCAATACTGGACTATAGACACTATAGGTATCACCATACTGGATATAGACACTATCAGGTCACCAAACTGGGATTATAGACACTATCAGGTCACCAATACTGGATATAGACACGATCAGACAGCTAGACATACATTCACCATACTGGATATAGGACACTATCAGGTCACAATACGGATATAGACACTATCAGTCAGCAATACTGGATATAGACACTATCAGGTCACCAATACTGATATATATGACACTATCAGTCACCAATACTGGATATAGACACATCAGGTCACCAAATTACTGGATATAGAGTAAACTGATATAGACACTATCAGTCACCAATACTGGATATCAACTACTATAAGGTCACCAATACTGGATATAGACTATCAGGTCACCAAAACGATATAGACACTATCAGGTCACCAATACTGGATAAAGACCACTATCATGTCACAATTACTGGAATAGAAACACTATCAGTCACCATACTGGATATAGACACTATCATTGTCACCAATACTGGATATAGACACTATCAGGTCACCAATACTGGATAAAGACACTGGATATAGACACTATCAGGTCAGCAATACTGGATATAGACACTATCAGGTCAGCAATAGCGATATAGACACTATCATGTCACCAATGATGAATATAGACACTATCGGTCACCAATACTGGGTATAGACACTATCAGGTCACCAATACTGGATATAGACACTATCAGGTCACCAATACTGGATATCGACACTATCAGGTCACCAATACGATATCGACACTATCAGGTCACCAAACTGGATAAGACACCTATCAGGTCATCATACTGGATATAGACACTATCAGGTCACCAATACTGGATATCCAACTATCAGGTCACCAATACTGGATAAAGACACCAGTAAGTGATTTTGACATAGTCCATTAATACCTGGATGCAGACACCATTATAATGTTTGTGTTATTAGAATGGTTTTGTGTACTGCCTTCCAGATTTGATATTACTTGGTCATTCTCCGAGTTTAAATTTTTAGTGGTGCAGCATTACATAATTAAAATTCTGTATGTGGCAGCTGCCAGGAGGTGTAAATTCAAGGTGTGTCATACCATGATGAACTCTCCAAAATCAGAATAGAAAAAAGTTTTATAGTCTTGTTTTAGCGACAGTTACACTAAATTTGGGTGGACTGTAGATATGGGATGGTGGTATGTCAGGTAGAATGTATCAAATAAGTGACAGTGAATGTGGCAATCAGTTGAATGTTCGTGATATGATTGTTTGCTTAATTTAAGAACCTTTACCATGATATACTCTGTTGATATTGATGGAGGAAAGTTATAAAATACACATTTGTTGCTAAGCCTACAACTTATTGTCTTTATTACAGAAAAGGAATAACTCTAAAACCATCCACATCGTCTGTCAGGAAGCCTATCTCCATGCATGAATGCGTCGTTCCATGGTACGTGCCCTTTGGATGTCAGACTTTCAGAATTCAGTATCCAGAGTTGCCGTGTGTGTAATTTTTCACGATGTGTCTTTAAATTGTATTGAAGGTGATACCCTGACGCAGACCTCAAAGGTTTGGATATTCTCGTACAAACGATCAACAAAGCCGTAATCAGTCCAGCCAATCACAGCTCGTTACGGAAGCTCTCACTGCCTGCTGTCTGCTCGCCAAATTTCTCAGGTGGTGGATACATTCAAGCAGGTATAGATTACTGTAGAATTTGTTTAAATTTAGGGGCCATTTTTGTGAATTGCGGTGTGGGACATAATTTTGTGGATTTATGCATTTGTAACCGTAAAATAAACTCTGGAAGGAATGTCTTTATTTGTTGAGGATGTAAATTGTGAAGGGT
This sequence comes from Ostrea lurida, assembly GCA_903981925.1. Classification (NCBI taxonomy): domain Eukaryota; kingdom Metazoa; phylum Mollusca; class Bivalvia; order Ostreida; family Ostreidae; genus Ostrea; species Ostrea lurida. The sequence goes on from CAJDSM010084398.1 coordinate 6,312, forward strand.
ACCCATGATTTCCACGGAAAATGAACCACCACGAATTCTAATGATTCCACAGAATGATGTGATTTTAGTTGTTGAATTGTGAAGTGTTACTTGAATAAGAAGCATGTGTAAATGTTAGTTTGAGGTTGGATGAATTGTGTAAATTTTACCTAAAAATATGAAGTGAGCCAATCACAATAATAATAGCCCACTCTTGAAACTTAACCCCCAAATTCTAGGAACTTCAGGTATGTATTGCCTGAGGTTAAACCTCATAACTGTCTCTTACAATATTTTTATGCCCCTGGAGGCATATACTTTTGGCCTGTCCGTCTATCTGTCTGCAAAACTTAACTTGTGAATGGTACGTGATAGGACTTTCATATTTCACATGTGTATTCCTAATGACAAACCCTTTTTACTGGTAGCAAAACTTTTGACCTGACCTTGACCTTTGAGCTACTTTTCAAAAACTAACATTTGTCTTAACTTTTGAACTAAGTGATATGGCTTTCATGTTTCACATGTGTATTCCTTATGACCAGCCCCTTCCACAGAACCTCCTGAGTTGATCTGCTTTTCAAAAACTTTTAACTTTGGCCATCATTTTTGAATGGTAGGTAATAGGGCCAAAAAAATTTCACATGTGTATTCCATATGACAAGCCCCTTCCACTGGTAGTGCTGTCCTGGAGCATTGTTGTTTCACAAATACATCTTTAGTTTTTGCAATTTTTTATTCCACTTCAAATCTACTGAATCTTAAGACATGGGTGTGTGTTGTTATTTTTGTTAACGACAGTACTTTAATATATCTTTACAATGCCTAGTGAAATTTAACTTTAATATAAGTTTCATACATGTTTATAATTTCTTGATGTATACTCAGTACTTAAAATTTCATTGAGATAATCTGATGTAAAAATTGAAGATCCCATTTCACATTTTTGTCAGAACTTTTCTAGGGACATTTGCATCCCCTGGAAAATTACTGCTTAAATAGTGAGGGATGAGATTTGTCAGCCTCTTTGTCAAAAATAATCAAAATATTAAAAAATTGATACACGTATTTGATTGCAGAGTCTAAGATGGGATCATTTTGGTCCATCACAATGGAAAACACCAAGCAGTATTTCCTTCAGGAGAAGTTTCTGTCATCAGTTAGTGATGAGGGTATGTATCATCAGTCAGTCGATCTGAGAGATGTCATTATATCAGTCAGTGATGAGGGTATGTGTCATCAGTCAGTGATGAGGGTATGTGTCATCAGTCATGATGAGGGTATGTGTCATCAGTCAAGTGATGAGGGTATGTGTCATCAGTCAGTGATGAGGTATGTGTCATCAGTCAGTGATGAGGGTATGTAGATGTTTGTGTTGTCTGATGATTAAATTACTTTTAAGGATATGTTTTGTATGTAGCAGTTTCAGAGATGAANCGTTGTCTGATGATTAAATTACTTTTACGGAAATGTTTTGTATGTAGCAGTTTCAGAGATGAATAAAACCCTAACATTGTTTGTAACATGACCACTTCTTCCCACTCCACTCGACATTCAGCTGCAGCTTACATGTTGCCACAGGTTTACTCGGCACTAATCATAACACTCTTGGTACTGACAGTACAGTCTTGAAGTCACGAGGTGTCTTTCAGGAATACTTCCCAACCGGGCTACTTCCTTGATTTCTATTGGTGCCCCGAGACAGGCTGTAGCCATACTGATTCTGGCAAATACATGATAACTTCCGTAAGTCGCTGAACAATCTGGAATTCGGGTATGTGGTAATGAAGACATGGATGCCTAGCTTCTGCATCTTCCTGGACATACTGTCGGCGTATTGTCTCTCACGCCAAAAATTTAATCTTTTCTCCCACTGATAGGCAGTTTATTCTCCATTGGTTGCCTCACCAACTGGATTTTTATAGCTGGTACATTGTAACTGTTATCTATTTTGAATGTAGTAAGCCTAGGCTCGAATATCTTTTGTTAATGATGGTGGACGATTAATTACTTGGCAAACTAGGCATATCCCCAAAATATATAAAGGAACCATATTAGATTCCAAGGCATTGGAGTCGCCATGCCCTTAACAAGTGAAATGACACAGCAATCCTCAGATCGAAACGAACCACAATTCCCCACTACACAGCGTCCAATTGGCAAACAATATACGGATCTTATCTTTCCATAACTAGTCTTTATGGGACAATAATCATATCACGACTTCAACATACCAGATCTTCCATAGTGGTAATAGTGCTTCATATTACACCCGATCACATAGAAGCTCTAATATAGATTTTTCGAAATGTGTAGTTATCACAAACTGTCAACATTTCATTTCACTTTCGTGCGCGAATAGGACAGGAATGTTAATTAATTAGATCCAGTAATGTGTGCAATGCACTAACCAACTTGAAGCATTCTAGCATAAGCAGATACGATCAGACTACCTGCACAGCTCAAAACTGATATAAGTACGATTGGATCGACCTGAATATTTCTTTACAACAGTGCCAGAGATGCCATCATTGTCCACACATATTCATTTGTGGGTTCGGCTTTGGCCCAAACCACACTCTTATTTGTTATATATATATGAATTACGCTCATTCGTAACACCATAGTCACAAGACGTAAAATACACGCAAAAACTTTGATTACATCCGGTTTCATAGTATCATCTTTTATCAGTCACCCAATACTTGGTTATATATTGACACTATCTTATGGTATCAATATCTGTCCACCTCACCACCCGCCACCCACATTATCAGAGTCACAATCTGGCGATACAGAAACACATCATGCAACATAATAATGGATAATAACACTTATCAGGCACAACTAACATGGAATATAAGACCTTCATGTCAACCATACTGGAATCATCCCAAACACTATCAGGTACCATACTGGAATATAGACACTATACAGGCTCACCCAATACTAACTAAACACCTATCACGTCTACCAATACTAGATATACAACATCAATAATCGCCAGGGGTCTCGCACACTCAATTTCATACGTCCCTTTTGTTCCTTCCTATACACACCTTTGTTGGGCGAGCACAACTTAGACTGCCTACTCGTACAAGTATTGACTTTGAACTACACTTGCATCTCTACCCATTTATGACTACGGTAAGGTATATAGTCAAGTCGAGCCAAATTTAGTCGAACGTGTTCATTGTGTGAAATAAAATGGTTCCTCACTACAATTAGACTGTTTTCACGCCAACAAACAACCTGTATACAAGAATACAACGCATAACTATAATTGGCACATTTATTACCAACATTTTGGAAACGTTAATAAGCCATGCCAAGTTTGTGTGTAAACAGGGAATAGTATAACAAATTTCAATTCGAGAAATAGTAAATTGACTATTTTATAAAAGACTGCTTTTATGGAATTTAAGTTTTGTGGGAGCTGCTTTTGAATTAAACCTTTAAATGTTCATCAAGCAAATCTACATAAATCCAAAATATCTTAGCATCAACGTACAATTTAACCCAAATACTATACCGACGCCATATATATTTTGAAATTCGTGAAACCACAATAATTACACAACTTATATTTTCAAGTTACCAATGTGTTCTAATCTTACTTCCTGTCAGCATATTCACATACTTCCCATCAAGTCATTCATCTGTCGGGCGACTCGAATCCAGAGCCTAAAATAAGGGAAACATGTAAGAATAATAACAACTATAAGAGCAATAATAAACAATGGCCAAATATTCAATGCAGGGGTTAACCTACCATACACTGAATTTGGACATTTTTTAATCAACGACAACTTTGACTGGATATAGAATCATCCCTCAGCATGCAATAACCCAAATTCTACAAAACTTTAGAATAGCGAGTATTTGACGCTTTTTATTGAGCAATAGTCAGAAGATGTGACAGAAAAATCTATTTCTAAAGCTGTCAACCAAAGTTAAATACTCTCGAACTTAGGAGAGTAATTACGACGTACTACTGAATCATCAGCTGTTCAGAGCTTCTGTTAGAGATTTGGTTCCATGACGCTCATTCTAATCCCTCCCTAGATTACAACAGCTGCGTAGTATTTCCAACTATGTTAAGATCTTAAGAGACTCACTTTACGTATCATATAGTACAGTGGTTACATCAACCCAATCTTAGGACTGGAATACTTGATTACCGACATTAGGTTACAGATAAATCTAACAACCAAATATTAATAGTAGAATATAAGGACACGATTACATACCCACTTTTGTGCATCACCAATTAATCGGAATGTTGTTATAGGACTCTATATGATTCACCTAATTACCCTCAGGGGGGTTACAGCCGAACTCACCTCTTGCAATTTACCTTGCCTTTAGTTAAACACTTTTTTACAATACACCAATGTTGAGAATCACTTTCGATAGCCAATACAACACATAAAAGTAGAAACTTGACTTCGAGTCGTCACCATAATTAACAATAAATCTGCATATCATAGGAAGCTACTAACTATTTGATTGTCTAACCATCTTCATCACTGAGATATTATAAGTATAAATATAAATACATCTCTATCAGTGAATATAGCCAAATACTGATAATTCATCACAATAAATACCGATTGCAACAACTAAACGATAATCACCACTGATAAATGGACTCACCTATACATTTGAGGAACACTTTCCCACTTAACTAGAGTCAGACCCCCTACTGGATATAAGATGCAGCTATCAGGACGTCAGAAACATATATGCCTGGCTTCCTAAATAGACAATACTCTAGTCCAAGGCATCACTCCTGATCATCAACTGGGATATAGACACTATCTGAGGTCTCGAACACTATACAAACTGGAATACAAGACCAAAACTATTCATGTAAACCAATAGCCAGTCATTTGAATACATAATATAATAATGAAAAACCTTAACACTATACAATAATACCATACTGCACACGATTGATCACTCTCTGCCTCCTAAGTCCATATTCAATAGATTATATATAAGGACTACACTATTTCATAGATAAAGTCAACATCAGTTTCTTTTATTACGTCGGTTGGTTTTGATTTACCATTGTAAAAGCCTGTCACTACCCATTCATGGCTATTGTTCTGTAGGCGTACCCGGATATACCTTTGGATAAATATAACGACTTGATGACTAGAACGAGTGTTAGTGCAAGTATTCTTACACGTAATCACAGACCAGACTTGGCTTTTAGCAAAAGCTCTGACAGGTACAAGTGCTCACTAATTGTAAATACCCCTCTTGAGTTAAGGACCGCATTACTTATTTGCAAGAGATCATTGAAGTTCGCGATTATGAACAACCCAAAGGGTCAATATCGTTAACTCCCGTACAGAAATCCAACTAGTCAGAACTACGTAGTACCAATTGGTTCTACCCATCAGATGCCGAAGCATGTAATAGAACTAACTTGATTCAGTGAGTCACATATCAGTCGTTGAGTGTATAGACATAATCAAAGGTCACTCAATAGTGTGATTAAGAGAGATATACCAAGGTACAATGGAGCCTAATACGGTATTATCACACTTATGCGATCGTCACGAGTTCTCCATCATAATTCATACTCCTGAGCGATACATCTCCCGATCTACCTACACAGAATTCGAATTCACCAATGGTCTGGATGTGAAATCCTATTTTGACACTATGCAAAGCAATGATGAACTTGCATCTCACACTGAATACGGGATAGGAAGATATGACACTACTCATGCAATTTGAAGTTCCACCCTTGCTGAATAGAGCGACATGGGAGATATTCACAGACACTATCAGAGTTCACATGCCATCGGAATAACTGTTGAAAGAACCATAGCTCCTTAGTACATGAGATTTAGTTCCTCGCAATGGATAGTAAAGTCATGAGATAATAAATTGCTGTGGAGATGCAAGAGGACTCTCTAACAATTAGTATATATCTTAGAATCTTCTACCGTTGATTCACTCATACTTATGTCACGTCTATCGACTTCTTATCTGTTGTTTCTAGATTAACATGCTCCTCATCCCCAGAGAGAGAGAATATGTTGGCCATTTTTGATATTCTGAGCACCTTGCATATCCAATCTGCTTTCCTTCCAGGACATAGAGTATTCCATTAGGAAATTTTTTCCTTCACATGTCTGCTATGTTTTTTCTGTTGAGTCATGCCCTGCAGCAACTTCTTTCTTCATCCACATGGCAATTATGTTGTCAGCACATTTATTACAAAATTTAATTTACGAAAACAGCATCTCGTCGATAATGATTTAGAAGTTTTGATGGCGACAATGGACTATGTCCGATGAGAGATGACGGTGCCGAAAGTAATAAGATTCCCAGAAAGCAAACAGAGCAGATGGACCCCTCAGCTGGTGGCTCTCGAGAAATTGTAGTATTCGTGTCATCCCGTTATGATGAACTCTCACAAACAAAGAATTTGCCCTAGAACTAAGTTGATTAAAAGAAGAAAACTCGGCAAGTTTATAGCTATATTTATTGTATATGTACTTCCGCTGTTGTTATCGTCCAAAGCCGAATTTTCTCAGTTAAACACTAATCCTTTCTGTGTCTTTATGTTAGATTGGACCTGTAATTCTGGGCCCTGATGTCGCAGGTGTGATGGCTGAGGTATGTTTGTTGTAGTGTAGGAAGGGGTCATGTCAGTGATATGCAAGATATTTTACATAGCTTTTTGGTATATGTTGCCTCAGGTTTGAAAACCTTAAATGTCATGCTGATTACTGGTAGGACAGTCAATGGCCCGGATCGTGGTAACATTGTATCCGATGCCATTGAGATCGAGCTTGAGTACCTTCTCTGCGGTTGTTCATTGCTTATGCAATGGTAGATCTTTTTTCAATGGTGACTACAGCACTTTACGTATCTGCAATGTGGGGTCAGATACCGCTATAGTGAAAGACTCTGCTTTCGCGTTATGTATGAAACGTCGAGCCTTCGCTGGTTTGTCGCGACAAACACAGAGGTTTAACTGCCAGTAGATATTCACTAGGATCGAGCTGGAATGAGCTCATTGCTTCTATGGACATTAGCATCCTAGATCCCAGTTCTCTTCCATTGTCACTACTTATGTACTTACCATCATATTACAGCTCTACAACAAGATTATAGGCTGAGCCATCCTCAATAAAACATGTGGAAATCATTTAATTGCAGCTTGCCGATCGTGTCGCTCGTCAAAGGAACATGTCTTTTGTCGCGGTTGATCAATCCCACAATGTTTTGGCTCCAGTTGAATTGTTCTTCCGTGGACGTCAATTATTCGTGTACGTGCCCTTTGGGTAATAGTGATAATAATAAAGGACGTTCTTAATAAGTGAATATTTCAAGGGCAGAAATCCGTAACACATGTTCGGTGGAGGACGGTAATTATGTTGTGCCGTGGTGAAGCGGTGTGTCCCACAAATCCTACGAAATGCTAATATATTTCCCCCTTTTCACAGTGCTCTTATCATACAATGATGATTTCCATCTAGTTTATGAACGGTTCTGCCAGTTATCTTACTCCACCTTACAGTTGCGTGAGAGCCGTTCAAAGGGAGTAAGTTTTCTTCTCCTTGGAACTTTAATCTCGATCTGGGTAACACTCACCAAAGCTGAAAAACGAACCTGGCAACGCAAAGCCCAGTGTCTTACCACACTCTCAGTCAGGCCAACAATTCACAGATGTAATCAGAGATTTTAGGCGGAAGTGCATTTCCATCTTTATGTTCCGTGTTGGATTAAGACTAAGGGTGTGAGATTGCTCGGCCAATTCTCAGTGGTGTGTGGCATTAATCATTATTCGAAAAAGGCCATTTGGAGATAGAGTGTTATTGATGAAGATGGTTGAAAGTAATTTGACATTGTGTCATTTGATGCCTTTATTAGAAATGGTTGAATTACTTCTGTGTTTTTCCTCATCAACACATTCTCCGAATTGACTGGCTGTGCGCGTCCGCAGTCGTCTATGGCCTTATAATTTTTTTGAGATATTGTGAGTAATAATTGCCTGTTGACCATCGTCTTTGCTGTTTCTGTTTGAAAGCTCCTCGGACAGGTATGTTGTACCAATAGTTATCGCATCGGCGTAATTGTCTTCTGCCATTTGCATAAGTCTCACATCAAGACAAAAATATTCAGCTGCACTCTGGAAAGGTGCTTCTACATTCTACGTTTGCACGGTTTGTGAGGATTTGTATTGTGGAAGGGGTACCCATGATTCCACGGAAATGAACCACCACGAATTCTATGATTCCACGAATATGTGTTTAGTGTTGAATGTGAAAGTGTTACTTGAATCCCAAGAAGCGATGTTGTAAATGTAGGTATTGAGGATTGGTATGAGATTTGTGTAATTTTACCTAAAAATATGAAGTGAGCCAATCATCAATAAATAGCCCACTCTTGATAACTAACCCGCCAAATTCTTAGAATTAGGTATGTTTGACCTGAGGTAACCTCATAACTGTCCTCTTACCATACTTTTATGCCCTGGAGGCATATATTTTGGCCTGTCCGCTCTATCATCTGTCTGCAAACTTACTTCGTGAATGGTAACGTGAATAGGACTTCATATTCACATGTGTATAGTCCTAATGCAAACCCTTTTTTACTCGGTAGCAAACTTTTTGAGGTCCCTGACCTTTGGACCCTTTGAGCTACTTTTCAAATAACTAACGATTATGTCTTAACTTTTGAATAAAGTGATATGCTTTGATGTTTCACAATAGTGTATCTCCTTATGATCCAGCCCCTTCCTACAGAAACCTCCTGGTTGGATCTGCTTTTCAAAAACTTTAACTTTGGGCCATCTTTTTGACATGGTAGGCTTAATAGGTAGCCATAAATAAATGCATTCCACATGTGTATTCATATGCGAAGCCCCCTTACCACGTGGTCAAGGCTGTCCTGGACATGCATTTGTTTGTTTCACAGAATACATCTTTAGTCTTATTGGCAATTTTTTGTATTCCGAGCTTCAAAATCTACCTAGATCTAGCACATGGGTGTGTGTGTTGTTATTTTTGTTAACGACAGCTATTTAATATATCTTACAATGCCTAGTGAAATTAACTTTAATATATAGTTTCATTACCCATGTGGTTTAATTTCTTGCAGTGATACTCAGTAACGTTAAAATTTCATTCTTGAGAGTGAATCCTGATTGTAAAAATTGAAGATCCATTTCACACTTTTTGTCGAACAATTTCTAGGACATTTGCATCCCTGGGAAAATTACTGCCTTAAATACGTGAGGGATGAGAACTTGTCCAGCCCTTTCGTCAAAAAGTTAATCAAAATATGTAAAAAATTGATACACAGTAATTGCTTGCGGATGATCTAAGAGGAATCATTTTGTCCATCACAATGGGAAAACAACCAAGCAGTTTTCCTTAGGAGAGTTTCTGTCATCAGTTAGTGATGAAGGGTATGTATCATCAGTCAGTGATGAGGGTTGGCTCATCAGTAGGGTGTGTCTCAGACATCAGCTGATGAGGGTATGTTAACATAGTGCAGATGGGGTATGTCTCATCAATCCAGTGTGAGGGTATGGTGTCCATCAGTCATGTGGGATTGTTTCAGCGTGATGGATGTGTCATCAGTCAGTGATGAGGGTAATGTAGGACGTTTGTGTTGTCTGATGATTAAATTACTTTTAAGGATATGTCTGTAAATTTAGCCATGTTTCCAAGAGATCAAACAAAGTATTTTCCATTTGTG
>CAJDSM010084408.1:0-10216 GCA_903981925.1 Ostrea lurida
ATATAAAGTGTGAACAAAAATGAATTGAAACGTAAATATTATACGCTTGTCCTTAGTGTTGGTAAATCCCACAAGTATTTAAATGGCACACACGTAAGAGTTAAAATTAGGATGAAGGTCAGTTCTACGTCACGAGTGTTCAGATTAGGGAAAATCACAGCTTCTGTGCAACACCCTCTTTCCTCATTATCATCACTCTTGGTTATGTTCCATGTGCAATTTTTTTTTATTCTTTTATGTTTTTGTTAACAATAAAAAAGAGACACGGTGGAAGCGAGAGAAATAAAGACGCAATTAGTGTCTATAACAAATTTCATCCTCTTTTGGTGTCATTAGATGTCACAAAATCAATGATTTACTTAGATTTATACATGAAAGGAACAGTTTTTTTTGGATTTTTTCCGATAGTTATTATGAAGACAAAATATTAAACTTTTATATCTTAAAGTCCAGTTTCTGTGAAATTTTGACAATGCTGTGTGAAGAAAGTGCGTTTCTTAGTAAGAGAGATTCAGGATATTGATACATTGGGCTTAAATCTGTGAACAGATGACGAATCAAGAATGCGTCGCATTATGTCAAAAGAGCAACCTAATTTGAGTGACAAGAAGGATGAAATCTCATACATTTAGATGATTGCTGTCCCCCTCATTTTATGATGATATGTTCGATCTAAACACTATTAAAATTATGTATGCATTGTTTCATTCAGAAACGATAACGGTGAAGAGAATGAGAAATCTTTATTGCAACGGCAAATACTGTAGAACGTGGTAGTAAAATAAATCGTGGATAAACAAAAAAAACTTCTTATGATAACATTTATTGTGAATTTTTACAAGTCACAAATACTTTTCGAAACGTATGATCTTTAAAACGAGCTCTTGTTACATGACACTGTCTTGCACTATGAATTAAGATATAGACGTTTTGAAGTATTTTTAGATCAGTTGTTTTAATCATGAAAATGACAAAAAGAATACAAGAGAGCATGTGTTAACACCACTCTGATTTAGCTCAAGTACTGATCTCTGAGGTTGAATCTTGAGGAAGATAGCAGATGTGAGGATTTTCTCATTGTCTTTCGTAGTCTTTGATTGATAAGCATTGTCGTTGAATAGATGTTTGAATTCAGAATTAGATACGAAATAGTGCTCCTTTAAACAACAAACTGTTTTCATATTCTGAAAATTTTCGTCGGCATTGAAAGAAAACATAAAATTTTCAAACAATATTATAATGAATAGGTCAAAGACAACGAATAGTGACAGTGAATCTCGAACGTTTCAAATAGAAATGCAAAGAAATGGTTCAAAACGGAACCTGAGACACCAACTCTGGGATCGCAGGTGCAGAGGAGGAGTGAAGCATTCTCCTTGGTGGACCGGTACCATCCCGCCGGAGAGGTTGTATCTATTTACTGTATAAATAATCAGTCTGCAGTGCAATTATTTCGATTCGATATATTCGCAGCGAACTCTCGTAAATATAAACCTACAATACAAAATTTTCAACATTTGCTTCGTACTAAAGGACTATTCTATTTTGATTCAAAAGATGTCGAACAATGTGAGAGATGGATGTTTGCACATACATTGTCACTCTCCCATGTTCAATGGTAGCAATAGTCCACTCATCGTCTGCGAGAATGGTTATGGTATTCTTTAATCTGATTGTTGATACACAAGCTATTTCGTTTTCCTCCATTCAGATAATTTTGTGAAAGTCATGGGCCGTCATGAGATTTTAGATTGATCTGAATAGTACAGTGTCAATACAGAACACATATTGGTATAGAATGTGATTCATACCTATTCTGCTTTTGAGCCACTAGAAATTTTGCAAGGTAAGCGATTACCATAGTTTAACAGAGCTTCAGATACACATGTATAGGGGCATCATGGACCCGTGATGTTTTATACCAGGTTGATCAATGAATATCTCCACCTAGGTACAGCTGATGCCACCGATTAGGTTTTGGTCGCATAGAGGCTCGGGTTTCTTGCCGCCATGTCTTTAAGTCCTGGTTATCTTGCATGAATTATTGATGATGTAATCTAACTGTTAGTTTATACTTTCACTTCATTCATTATTGATAACACAGAAAAGAAGACGATAAAGAAAAAGTGAAACATACCCTCTACCCTTTATATGTGCTTGAGAAGATGTATGTGATAATACATCCGAATATTAGCGTCGCTGGTGTTCTGTCCGTGGTGTTGATGTTACTGTTACTAATTAGATGTATGTTGGGTGTGATACAGTCATGTATTGTATTGTATTTTTTACTATTTTTTTTTTTTTTTTTTTTGCAAATAAATATGATCTTTTCATCATGCGATTTCCTGAATATATGATACAGTGTACTGACTTTGATTTATATAAACAGATCAAAGTCCTGTTGAACATTAATAACCTCTGTTTTTTGGGGGGTTATTTTGTGTGTTTATATTTTGTTTTAAAATCTATTTCTGATTCGTAAGAACACGTTTTCTGCAAATGCATTTTTGATACAGGTGATGTTTTTGACACGGCTTAATAATCTACGCTCGGAAATGTGGTAATACAATAAGAAATTCGGACAGGCATGGATTCTATTGCAGAGAAATTTCACTAAAATACGTCCAAGGAACACCAAGATTCCAGTTGCTAACTTCAGAAATACAGCGGAAATAGGGTCTAACATTTTGCGGTCGTTCTCAGTTAGCAGACTGGAGGATTAAGTATACTTTACATGTAGGCAGTGTAAATTTCTGCTCTCTTAGTATCAATATATGAGTATCTTTATGAAAGCTGTAATGGATAAATGCATGTTAGGTAGAAGAAAATATTATAGTATGTAATTAGAGTTCATTATATTTGTAACTTCAGTCGTATTTGGCATTGTTGTCTTAATTGTTACTTAGGATATTGAATCTTTAATTTCAGCGTGTAGGGATAAATTCGTAATTTGTGAAGTATTTGCAGTATTTCATACGGTCTGTGAGTTAGGCGGCTATGAGTGTTGGGCGATAAGATTAAATACGTAATACAATTACCAGGCTGGATTAAAATATGTTCGCGATGAAGCTACAAAAATTCACGCTAATTTATACTTAATAATATCCTCAGCTTACATAAATATCTATCATAATATAACCCATATTATCAAACTTTGATTCTACAAAATTAATAAAAATAAGATATCATGGTCCTTACAGCGACTTCCTGCCGATGTATCAGCACTCCTGATTGCAGCTATGGTACGACTGGGGTTTTTACGTTGGGGCAGGAATATTCAAGAAGCAGTAATGCCAGCCCTGGCGGCGCAGGCTATGGCGCAATGCGTGACGCACTAAAAGAGCCCGCTCTTTTTGGGCGGAGATATAAGTTCCGGGGGAGCACCTTGTTGAGGATCGTCCCAGCTGCAGACATAAAGAAAGAGATTGGCTGAGGTGTAATCCTTCATGCAAAAAACAGGGATAGGATGGTAACTACTACTCTAGGCGGATGAATGAACCTGTACATGGGGAGCAGTAAACCATCTTGTCTATTTGTTCATGTGCACCATTAAGCAGATCTTGAGAACATAGACCATTTATTATCATATAATTTTTGTAAAATTTTGAAATATGTGATAGCTAAAACATTATCCGTATCTTATATAATTAAAAGGAATGATAACTTTAGCGTCTTATGGTGCTGCTAATTTATAAATATAATTGAGAACAATCCTGTGATTTTCATGATTGTCAACGAGGCATGTTCCATATATCGTTCTAGCGCAGAACAAACAAGAAATGGGGGAGCTTCACTATTCTAAAATTATGAAGATCCCTGGGGGTCAAGGATATAGGGACGTTTACGGGATTTATGGCTGAATAGTAAAGACTGTTTTTATATATCTTTATATCCTTTTCCTACGAGCTAAAAGACTTATTGGCTCTATGAACATATAGATAAGCTTCTTGACGACATGATTATTTAATCATTAGTTTCAAGCTTTATCTGTTATAAAAAAGAGATAAGAATGCGAATCGTGCAGAAACCTAGATAAATTTCTGGAACAGATATAAAGTCAGAGAATGATGAAGTGTAGTAAAATACTTCACATGTAAATCACGATTTCTGTTTTTATATAAATATTTAGCTTATTAATTGAATCTTTTTGTAATTGGATAATGTGCCCACAAGCCGAATCTGTCTGATCGGCTTCCTAAATTGACTAGTGGTACAAAGTGCGAAGTGGGCTGTATTGTCCGACTTTGGGGTCGACCGAACCTAATCGAGCTATCTTTGAGTCTTGCGTATTTAATTACACACAGCTAAAATTTAGAGGGGACTCGCGCTCTACCCGTATATGATAAATACAAACTTAGTTTTTATTTATACTAACGAATATAAAAGCGTAAATAATTTATTTATAATACGGCACTGAATATAGTTTACAAGACAAGTCAAAAACCGAGATACATGTCTATCATAGGCTTTGACTCCTGGGCCCTCCACTCTGGCTCCAACCACAGGACTCTGATTGCCGTATGATTGGCTCCCTCTTTTCAACGAACCCTTTCTTGATTTCTTGTTTTGGCTATTTATTGCTTAAGCCCGAGAATAAAAAGACTTCTCCTATATGGAGACCACCATTTTGCCGGTGATGGGCTGCAAATCTAGGCCTATGTTCGAATCCATTCCAGAACTTCCTTTGTGTGCGGAACAAATAGGCTGAATACGGGACCACTGAGATAACATTAATCGTCCTTCCATATCAAAAGCAGAAATCGGGAACAGTTTCTCTTGATTTTCTTAATGATAAGGGGTATTCTTGTGTCCGATCTTTGGATTAAAAATAGATCTGGGCTGGTGTCGGACCATGTTCCGATGTAGTTTCATTTCGAAGAGATTTCCTAGTTTAGTCGCACTCCTTACGACAAGCAAGAGATGCCTCCACAGAAACATAATTGAATATTACTGTTTAAAGTAGACATTCGTACCTATGTTAGGTCTGGTCCCCACCCGCCACTCTTTTGATCACTCGTAACGAGTGAATCAAAGAGGGGCAAAGGGGAGGGACAAACTACCTCATAGCATAAATGACACTGGTTTACGGATACAAACGAATGTAAATTACTGGTTACGGGAATGTGATCGAAAGAGTTATCATTCGCATGTAAGTTAACATTTTTTTTTCTGTCTTAGAATTGAGACTCAATGTATGATAAGAGTTAAGACACTCAAATGATATATCAATCCCTTCAGAATTATTTGGATGATGATAAAAATATAATTTATACAATAAAACTGACAGTGTTTTTTTGTAGTAATGTATACGTACAGGTCATTGCATTTGAAATTTTCCAACGAGGGTAACTCAGAATTCAAGTATGAATAATGGTGCAAATTACATCTTCGGTCATGTTATCTTTTCAAAAACGCAGGAGAATATCTGGTCGGATTTTTTCCAACGAAGATTAAGGTACTGAGATTTCATATTCCAGGAACACGTTTCCTAACTTTACAACTGTTGATGTGTGGAGATGGATGAACGAAACGGTTGAGAGAGTAGAACTTATAAAGAATTCCTGAATAGAAATGATAGTTCTAGTTCGGATTCCGTAGCAATCGTGTTCGTCTTTGTGTCAGTAGGATTGCATTTACGGAGCAATGTTATCACGAGGTGCTGAAAAAGTCGATATAGTTTCTACCACCTTGTCCGACAGTATCAATACTCATGGACCCTCACCAGTGGATTTTTCCTGATAAGATACTCTCATCTTACTATTCGCAAAATAGAACTGATTTGAAATACAAAGCAAGTGTAGATATTCACAGAATTTCCTCCGCAGATTGATACTTCCAGGATGCGGATACTAGTAGCATGTACAAAAAGCATGCAAGGTCGACTGCGAAAACGCAGACATAAGTATGACTAGCAGTAGAGTGCCGAATTCTAGGAATGAAAAGAATGAACTTTTGTAGCTTTAGCTATTGTAAATCTTATGGGCCCTAGGTATCGAGGGTCTATATGCTAGGGAACAGTTATACGATTCCCAGTTTTACATATAATCAAAATAGTGTAATTATTTATGCAATAGATTTATGTGTTCGTTACTCCAGAAAGCAAATATAAGGACTAGGCGTAACATGCAATGATGAGTTAATGGAAAAACAAAACAACTACCAATAAAGAACAAGACAACATGTTGTAAGACTCTTAGGAAGTAGGGACGCTTACAGTCAGAATGTAAACTTCATCAGTCTAAGACTTGAGTACAAGAAACCAAAGTACTAATATTGTTATACGAGGGAAACAAGTAGAGTCTGATCTAGACGAGCAATGTTACACGAATGCACCTTAATATTTAATAAGCGCTGATAACATCGATAAGTGGTAAGTGGAGCGCATAACATGACGGGTGAGAATGTGTGGGGCAAATCCGTAAAACCGGAGGTGTGAGTCGTGAGTTAAAGCTTAAAAAACACGGCTAGTGAAATAGTGGTGCGTAGGATTAACTCGATTCAGAAGAGAGTCGGGGCTATAAAAGGGGGTAGAAATCGTGGGACGTCGAGTCAAAAGGTAGGAAAAAGTGGTGATACATAGCGATAACAAGGAGGTGAAGTCGGTGCTGGGTACCGGCGGGATGAGAAGTGGGGAATAAGCTGTGATAAAAAAGGGAGTCAGTGTCGAGAGCCACTTAAAGCAAGACGGTAGATGATGGAAGTGGGATTTGCTTACAGTAAATTATGCGGAGTAAAGGATTGACAGAGTGTGGCGGAGAAGGAAACCACGGCTAAATTTAGGTATATTGGCTTGGGGACGGATAACTATTGATGACAGGTTGAAATAGTCGGGATGCTTATTAAACGGGATAAGTAAGGTGGGTGCGAAGTATACACTAGGGTGAAAGATGGGCGGAAACGTAGATAGAGAATAGGTAGAGAAATAACAGCGCGCGTTGAGTATAGTTCAGATAACAACAGGTAGTCATGTAGATGCATGGAGTTTCAACTACGAAACGCTGAGATCTATTTGGAGGATATCAAAGCTTAATATTTTGGTGGGACATTAAGTATAGAGTTGCGATAACACGGGTAAATGAGGTTGGAGGAAATAAGTCCTAAAAAAAGAGCTGTTCCGATTAATAAGGGTGAGATACGATGGTGGCTGTAATATACGTGAGTAGTAGAGAAGTAGGGCTGCGATAACACGTGGTAGGTAGAATTCGTGCAGTCTAATGCGAGATAAACACGGTAGTAAAGAAGTGAGAGGATGACGGTTTGTCAATATGAAGAGAGACACGAATGAGAGTGGGCGGATCTTATTTATATCATACCTCGCGGAGAGTTTGCATCGAGGGGTGTACTATATCAGGTAGTTAATAATTGTTTAAGGCAAAAATAACATTTTGGGGATAAGAGATAAATGTGGAGAAAAATTGCACATGAAATAAACGCCAGAAGGTAAGTAGCAAAATGAGGGGTGATAGAAGGTGTGAGAGAGAGGGGCTGATGAATATGGGGTGAGTAGAGCACATTGCGAGGTGGTAACAAGACGTCTAGTGGATTTATAACCTGAGAATAGGGCGATCAACACATGGCACTACCGGGAAAACGGTAGAGACTAGGACTCAATCAACATTAATGTCGAGAAAGTGGGGCGATCAACATAAAGGGAGGTGAGTATTAGTGGGAACTCTGCTGACTGTGTGTGCAATCTAAAGGGGTTAAGAGATAAGTGTGTGCGTGAGTAATAATCACGACCGAATGCAAAGAAAGTGGAGGGACAAGCGTGGTCTGATTGATGACCTAGTATCGTTTCAATTCATTTTCTTGTTCACACTTTTATGAAGTAAGTCGTTACAGACATGATTAATAATGTGTGAAAATGAGCAAGTGACAGACGATAAAATCAGACAAAGTTCGGACGATTTGGTTTAAGAGTTGAAGGTGGAGCTTATAACAAGGTCCGAGAGAGAGTTTGAAAATATAAGTGTGGGTCCGCGATCTTTAAAATAACGGGGTAGAGTAATGAAGAGGATAGAGATAAATCGTGGTGGTGGACAGATGGGAATATCATTGCCGTTTATTAGAATACTAGGTAGCTATTGTTCAATGAGTTTAAGTAGGAGCGAATAACAAAGTGTAACTGGTGCTGATCTGACATGGGCGAACACACGAATAAACGCAAGGGAGGGAAGAGAGTGGGAAGCGATAATACAACGAGTGAAGAGTAGGACCGAAATACAAGGTGGTGAGTAAGTGGGGTACGCGGATAACAACGGTAATGAGGGAAGTGGAAGCGATAAACAAGGATAGTGAGAAATTTGGGGTGCGATATCAACCAATAGCATTAGAATTGGAAGAACGATAACCAAAGAGGGTGAGAAGTGTGAGGGAATAACTAACGGGGTGAAAGGGCGATGACACGAGGTTGAAATAGTGGGTGCGATCACACGGTAGTAGAGAAAGTGGAGCGATACAACGGGGTGACGGAAGTGGACAAGATAGAACAAGGGGTGTGAAGTGTGGTAGCAATAATACAGATGGGGTGGGAAGTTGAGCGATGGGGTGAAATAGGACAGATTAAATATCTCCGTTTCTAATTAAGAGGCCATTTTTTCAGTGTAAGGATCATAATATCTTTGAAACAAGGAATAAATGATTCTTCTGAAAGATTCAAAATTCTATTTCAAGTTAAATGTGAGATCCTTTAAAACCGGTTGCCTACTTGCAATTTTTTCTCTCTTCATTTATTCGTCGCACTGGCTCGATCCCCTCACGCTCTCGCGAACTTTCTCTTTCTTTTTGGTATTCTATAATCCCGACGTTTTTCTTTCCCTCCAGCCTCCTGAACCTCTGTCATTGAAGGTGGCATAACTATGGTCGTTTAATGGAGAAAAATCAAATAAGCACTAGAGAGAATTTTGTATCATAATCTCTATTTAGAATTTGTATAACATTTATAGTGAATCAAGTTGCATTAAATTATTTTGCATTTTACAATTCGGAATTTTTCCAAAAATATACTCTGAGTTATGTTGCTCAAATTTGAAGAAGACGTTGCATTGAAGTAGTTGAGATAGAAAAACAAAATATATAGGAGTGAAATCGAAACGTAAAATTTTAAGGCGAGCAGTCCTTGAGTGGAGTCGGTAATAATCCCAACAGAATAGAGGCATACTCATCTTAGGAAGTATATATTGGCATACGGTAAGGAGTTGTTATCTTTAGAGAGGTGGATTGTAAGTTCATAGTTTATATTTGACGATATACGAGTGTTGTCACGTATTCAACGATTACAGGATCAAAACATCAGGCTTTCAAAAGTGCAGACGCCATGTCTTTTTATATCGTATATCTATGTATATATTCACTCGCATGCGATATAAGTAGTCACGACTCACTGTGCAATGCTCTCATATGTTTAACCATATATATTACATTCGATATTATGATGTTCAATAAGTATTTTATGTTATTTTACATGCATAAGAATAACGAGTGGAGCTACGTGGAAGGAGAGAAACTGATAGTTTAAGGCCGCGAAGACAGCAGCTAGGTGTTTACGATATGAATTATTAACAGAAACCAAATTTCAGTCTGTCGTGATCTCATTTGTTTTGTATCTCGATTATGATTGATGCAGTTAAGAGTCGAATAAATAGAGGATCAGGAGCGGTCTCTTATTGATGAGAAGCATGCTAAAATATACAGAGGTTAATGCCGATGCAAAGGCAGATGACTAGGCAATTTGATTGAAGATCCCTCTATCTTTGTCTCATGGAGGCCAATTTTTGTCGCTGGAGCTACCGATAGTATTATAAGACAAATAATGAACTTTTATATCTAGTCCAGTTGTCTGTGAAATTTGACAATGCTGTGTGAGAAAGTGGTTTCGTTTGAGTTTTCCCCAACATTGCAAAGATCGTCGAGACGTATTAAAGTTCTGCAATATAGAAAGTGCTTTCCATCGTCACTTCCCATATTTATGTGTAGCAATATTCCATCACAACTGCTTATGGTGTGAATGTCTCTCATACTTTTATTCGATCGCAGAGGCTTGTTCTGAGTTATGATTCAGTTTTTGAATCGAGGCACGATACTTACAGACATAGTTGTGTTACAGGGTTTCAAAGTCAGTTAAAAGCAGCATTCGTAATTCTTGCGTTCTAACAATTTGTTTACCACATTATGAACATCAATGAGTCAAGATCCGTCTGATGTGTTTCATTACATA
>CAJDSM010084409.1:0-10625 GCA_903981925.1 Ostrea lurida
TGAGTCTCTTGTACAAGTTGTTCTCTATTTGAAGTACTGGGGTAGTACTCTTGCAGTTTTGGATTTGTTCGTCAGAAAGTTTCGATAACAAAGGACATCTTGCATTTTCAGATGAAGCATAATACTGTTGAGAAGAGTATTTTACAAAGGATATTGCTAACAGAACTTTCTCAAGTATGAGGTCCAGTACAAAATCCCAAGCCTGTCCATCGTAAGTACAGAGAGAAAACCCAGTTTCTTTTAGGTCCTCAAATACAAACAGCATAGCATCTATCTCAGATTGTGTTGAAAATATAGAGACAAAATTATTGGTAAAAGAAAATTACAGATTGTAATGTTAATTGATACCCCGCCGCAAACGAAGTTTGGGGGGGGGGGGGTATATAGGTTTTCAACCCTTCTGTCCGTCTGTCTGTCCAATATGTTGTCCACAACTCCTCCTAAAAAACGTCTGAAGGATTATTTATGCAAACTTTGTGGAGTGTTAAGAATACATATAGACGAGTGCATATTGTCAGGAATTTTTGTTTTAGACAATTTATGTTAGAAGATATGAACATTTGGACTTAAAGCACATTTTTTCACCAATATACCTAGCATCAGTGCGTTGTTCCGCAACTCCTCCTAAAAGCCGACTTGAGGATTTTTATAAAACTTTGGTAGAGTGTCTAGATTACATAATGGAGATTGTGCATAATTGTCAGAATTTTGTTTTGGACAATTTATGTTAAGACAGATATGTACATTTGGACTTCGGCATTTTTATCCCAATATACCCTATGCATCATGTGTTGTCCGCAACTCCCTCGTAAACGACTTGCAGGATTTTTATGAAACTTTGTAGAGTTGTTAAGATTATATAATGGAAGATGTGCATTATTGTCAGAATTATGTTCTTGGACAATCCATATACAGATATGAAGATTTTATGGAACTTCCGGCATTTTTCACCGAATGTAATGCATTAGTGCATTGTCCCAAAACTCCTCCTAAACAATAATATACATCAAACCTCGTTATTCTTGAACTCGATGGGGACCGAGAAAAAAAGTTCGGATATCCAGGGGTTCGAGATTGCCGAAGTTAACTTCCAATATCTAACTTTTGTTTTGATTACCATCTCGCTATCTGCTTTGGGGCCAACGTACTTTATTTTCATACGCTCGTTAAATTTTATTCGACATTTTTCAGCCATGTCGAAAGCGTGTTTGCGTTAGGACACCGTATTTCTGCGATGGCGGCTTTTGATAGTCACCTTTCTTCTCATCATTACTGCTTGATAATTTAGGTTCTTGGTATGCACTTCAATTTCTCGTTTAACACCACCAAATAATCCAACTATCACCCCCCCCCATGTTTCAGACCCGTTGGTCCCTTCATTGGATTGCTTATCTGGTTCGCTCTTGAGACATGGTGGTGAAGTGGCGATTAAAAATATCGTACCCCTTAATAATACCGAAAACATATCTTTTTTAAATTGTTAAATTACTTGACCAGGTTTTTACTTTGAAGTTGCGTGGGCCTGTTGAAAATATGTTTACGTAAGGTCAGCTAAGGCAATTACATGCGCCCGAGTAGATGTATAACCCCACGCTGTATATCAATTAACGTCTTATCGATTAAGAAACGCTATTCAACAAGATCATGCTATGTTCGGAAGACCGAAAATTGTCTGAGTCGACATAAACCAGGTAAAATGTTGTACTGGGACTAAAAAAATACTTCGAGATAACCGGAGTATTCGGAGATTTACCGTGTTTCTTAGATATCCGATGGTTTTTAAATCATTTATATAGCCAAAAAACAGGCCAGGACCGCCTAAAACTCAGTTCGACATATCCGAGTTGTTCGACATTCCGATGTTCGAGATTATTCCGAGAGTAACCTGTACTATATTTACCATTGATTAGTACAACTTCTGTTTAGTCTGAGAAAAATCGTTGTGTTTCATTATTATGTGCCCGTCGGGGTGGGGGTGGGGTGACAGTTCTAGTTGAACAGAGTGATAATGTGGTTAGTTTAAAAAATCTGCCTTTAAGAAACAATATTAATATTATTTCGATTCCAGATTTTTCTAAGTAACAAAAATAATAGAATTATCAGTTAAGGTGATTTTAGAGCACAAAGTTGATTTTGTGATAAACCAAACACATGTAATTTTGTTATGGTTTGACAGAGTGTACTTTAACTTGGAGTTTAAGACTGTTGTTATATGTTGTAGGCTGGGATGATGGTCACCATTAATTCAACAAAAGACCTCAGTGTGTCAGTGGGCAAATTCTACCTGCCCCTCAACAAGACTGCCCCTGAAGCCCCAGTCTTCTCTCTGCCGTACATGGACATGGCAGATCAAAGTAAGAAAGTTTGATTTTAAAACATTCCATTGGCAGTAACAATGTTACTCTACCTTTGTTAACTTCAAGAACATCTATGGGGAGGTAAACTGTTGTAAGGCTAATATGTAAAAAAAAAAAATATTAACCATTTATTTAAACATTGCAGTAGAAAAGAAGATTTCAAGTACCTGTTGGTCTTTTTCAGCCTTAACAATGAGCATAAGTCAGCCCTGTTTCCATGGCAAAGAACTGATAGGCATCATGGGAGTTGACCTACATATGGAGGATGTAGTTCAGGATGTGACATATTACAATCAGGACATCAACTCCTACATCTTTCTCATCAATACAGACGGTAAGACGGACAGCTGTACACAGAGATTTGTTCTCTTCAGTTTATAAAAATTGTACACTAGTGTTCTTAAAGGGTTTGGCCCACAAACCACCAAATGGCCACGAACCACCACAAAACATATGGCCTAGTCTTCGGATAAATTAGTCAGATTTCGTTATAAATCACATGTATCTCTAGATTCAGGGTTCATGCTTTTCACCAGAAACAAACTTTTCCTTTTTAAATATTTTGCATGTTTACTGCTTACAGACCAAAGCGAACGAAAACTGTGATATTTATTGTCATTTCAATGCTGTGTTCACTTTGACCGTCTGCACTGGTCTCTCTCTTGTCGTTCTGCCATGTTCAGAACTATTTATAGTTGTCGTAATCTGTGGTATTTCATGAATTCATATTCAATATGTAAAGATACGCCCAGAATTCTATTAATGCTCAAACTTATGGAACTGCTTTGAATATTACATGTCACTACCCCCGGGTACATACTAGTAACTGTCATTTCGTGATTGAAAGATTTGATATGATGATTCTTACGACTTCTTCTCAATTCCGTACATATCTATTGTTTCTGCTGTACCACACTAGTATAGCATGTGAACAGTTAAAATGCAATGTAAAATAGAGATGTTCCCCAACCATCTTGACATTTTGCATATAAATAAAGTGTAACTTAGTTTATCAGATCAAATTTACTAATTATTTTTTGTTTCAACACTAGGTAGTTAGTTAAAATGTAATACCGCATAAGTGTCATTTGTTGTCACAATCACTAACATCAACATGTACAATATTAACATGTACGTTACCACTTTTAGCGCCACTAAAGCAGAACAGGCATAAATCGCCACCAACAAACCCATCAACAATACCCCGTTATAAGGGATCACCTATCAATTACACAGTATTCCACACCGTATCAAAACTCGACGGCAATTAAGAACGACTACACACATTAAATAGTCCATACCGCTACAACTCATAGTTAACTACTTAGCCCAGCACTCCCTAAATAAGTTTGCTCCAGTCTTGTCCTCTGCGACATCGTAATTACTCGCACCAAGACCAAATCGGACGGGGAGGTGAGCGGGCGGCAGATGCCAAATCGCTGCTATTTACCGGAACATATCTCCACACCCATTAAAGTCGAATTATTTACAGTTAAGATGAGATAACTCCACAATATTACAGGATCTTTTTTTCAAACGATTCGGTAATACTCCGGTATCCCTAGAATAACTCTCGGACTAAGTTAATTATATGGTTACTTATTCCGCGAATTAATACAACACTCTCGTCAATTGAGCTGACTGGATCCAATATTATAGGTAACGGGTGTCGGTGCAAGAGTCATCACGCTGATCCACTTCGCTGTGTATGCAGTAAACGAATCCATCGCCTGTAAATTACAATCCAGCTTCTGATCAACAAATCATAACCTGGCGACCAAATATCAAATTATATTTTAGTAATTTTATCGTATTGACTATTCATTTTTATTTTGAAACAACCAATACAAGCTTTACAACTGTCGATAGTTTTTCTATCAATTCCTCTCGGTATATACTAGATATATCTTTTTATCTTGAAAAACTAAGAATAATGAAGCCTCCAAACATCGTCTTAATCATATTATAATCAGACGATAAATTTATAATCGGCTAAGACCATTACGAAGATGGAACAATGCGAGTAAATGGGACCTTTGTGCTTTTAAACGCTTCCATGATATGACCTAAAATAGTACTCTCATGGAATTCTACGAAAGTATAAGTATACGTCAAATGCTAACGTGCACCTCCATATACAATGGTTGATTATGATTGTTCTTTAAATTCGACAATCAACATGCTTGCACAACAAATCTGGCACAGTTAATTGCGTTTAGTGGCCTCTCGAGTTCCCGAAGCCTCTAAGGTCAATGCAACATACGGATAACCATACGTTGCGTAGGCGTACGCGAGTCGACATTTTCTCGTTGATATCTGATTCAATAGAATTAATATATACTCGAGTCAACAATATGACATTTTAATTCATTTTGCTTTTTATTTTCACCAGTGAATTACGCTTAGCTATTGTTTAAGCTGTGAATTATCATACTCTATCATTACTTAACTCTTGGCCGGACAGCTATGAGAAACATATCTGATACCCTCGGTTTGACGCAGGGTTTTTTTTTTTGCGGGAGGGGGTGGGGGGCGCGGTGTAAAACCACATAATTATTGCATCGTTTGTGTCAGAACGTCTCCTGGTTTATCAATTATATAGGCGTATTGATGTTTTTACATTTTCTGTTTTCTTTGGCGAGCCAACTAAATTAAAGAATGAAAAGAAGAGTGCACCTGGGAAACACAATGCACACTAACAGTATATATACCAGAATGTACAGACAGTACACATAGTTATAGATGTACTCATAATAATGTAGCATAGGCTAACTTATGTGACGAATTATCATTTAAATACGATGAAAAATGTTCCTTAGAATTTTAAAATTTTTAAACAAATAGTTTAATTTTTGATAACCACATTATGACTCAAGTCAAACTGATAAATACCCTTTCTGTAAGGGTCAAAAATTACGTCACTATCATCCAAATCACCTTGCCTCCGGGCGGTGTCGCTGGAAATAATTATTGATCGTTTGGTCCGTCCAGCGCGGAAAACCTACAAGCTACATATTCTTCTGAAGAACTATGATAAAGATCCTTGATATACGGCATACCCTCCACCACCCTCTCCGCCAGGCGCCCTCCTCTGCTACTTTTATTTCTTTTCTAACTCTCAGTAAGCTTCTGATCACCTTTGAAGTAAAAAAAAAAAAAACATAAAAAACACAAAAAAAAAAACAAAAACAAACACAAAACAAAAAAAATATACAAAACATAAAAAAACAAAAAAACAACCTAACTACAAAAACGTACTGGGGCTTCAATACTGTTTTACTGAACACTGTGAATTAAAGTCACCCAGGTTTAACCATTTTAACTTCAAATTATTTTTCAAATGCTGTACAATTTTCCAGGAACAAAAATGGGGTCATCAAATAACAACTTCTTGATTTTCGCCTGCTTCGTCAAATACAGGGTCTCTTCAGATAGCCCAGCCCTTGCACCTTTTACAAAAATTACTTTTAACTATATAGGAATGAGGACGTTCATCACTACCACTTACATGTAAGGCATAGCTCTAGAGTAAACGGTTCCTCTGCTCAAACTTTTTCGTATTTATAAACATCATATACAATTTTATGAAAATGCGAACGCTAGATCAACAAAAATTAATGCAACGAACATACATCGTTTTCGGATTTGCCCATTCTTTTTTCACCCATTTCTTTCTAGCGTTAACACCAGAAGTGCCAACCGACCTGTGGGGTTCCCGACAATGCTCTCCGCACATCCCAACTTTCCCCTGTCGCCGCATAAACATCATAGAATGTGCGTACTCCAGGGCTTATCAATTTCTACAATACCGGAGATTTGAAATACTGTCTTTAGACTGGACTACTTAATTTATTCACGAGCCTTTGATTCTATATATTTTCTTGCAGTTTAAGCCATAAGTTTGATTTATATTTTGATAAAAGGTAAAACTTGAACACGAGTACCACCCGGCCACCCTCCCCGGGTCATTTTTCTACTTTTTAAAATTTTACTTCCGTTCTTCAAATCTGCTCTCTTCTGTCAATAGCTCGTTTTTAAATTTCTGCCGTAACAAAAGTTTGCTTAACCTATCAGGGTTTTCTTTCCAGCGAGATATACACGTTTTCCAGTACGTACAACCATTTGGTACTTGATTGTCTTAGTTTTGTTGTTATCGGCGCTTACTCTATTTTCTTTCCGCCGTGGGCGCATTTGCCCCTGGACTTAGTTTTTCTTCTTTATCAGAAAATGTTTTATTAAACTAACTGCCGTATTCCATTTTACTTCAATGTTTTGAGATTGAGTCAGCCGTAATTGCGCCCATGTAAATTTCAAGAGAGTAAGTTACCAAAAAATTATACCCGACTTTTCCGCGGAATCTTCAAACTAACTGTGGGTTTATCGGGCATTAATACTCTGAACTGTGGGTTTGGATATCCGGTTTTGGGGAATTATCGATTGCGCAATTATTACTTGGTTTCAATGTTATGGATAATAATATTACCCTCGTTGGATTTGGTTGCTAATATCCACGTGGTTTTTTAAAATTTCTCCAAATTGTTTAGGCCATAAAGAGCCTATTGTGGGTCAAGTTCTTTAAATAGGATTTTTTTTCTTCAAAATACATGCATTTTGTGAGATGGAGGTGCATGTTAATAACATGTAAATTTTAAAGAGCTATTCTTGATTTATTGAGTCAGAATTTTTGAGTCAGATACTGCTTTATGTACATATAAACTTGATAATTCAGTCATATGTTTTAAATTTCATAGGGTATACCATTATGCATCCTTCATTCAATCGCCCCATGAAGACACGTATACAGCCCATGCACACAGATATATGGCACTTTGAGAACAAAGATGGATTTGCCCGTATAAGGAGCGACATGTTAAAGTAAGATGAATTCTTGAATGTCCTTTTAATCGAACAGATTCTTGAGAATTTTTTTTTTTAAAGAAATTTTTGAATGTGAAGTAAACAATAATGATGTTACTGTTACAGTTTGTTATGGAGAAGGCTTACATAGGCTTGCCCTGCTGTCTAATCCTATTATGTTTTTGCATAATAAAATAATGTTTAAATTAAATACAGTTTGCCAGAAGGAGAGAGGGTGATGCATACCAAGAGATGGAGCACAAACTCTACGG
Source organism: Ostrea lurida (assembly GCA_903981925.1). Classification (NCBI taxonomy): domain Eukaryota; kingdom Metazoa; phylum Mollusca; class Bivalvia; order Ostreida; family Ostreidae; genus Ostrea; species Ostrea lurida. The sequence continues at coordinate 7,487 of CAJDSM010084409.1, forward strand.
AGGACAACTCGTCCAAATCAGACTTCTACGCCAAATACATCTGGAAAAGGGTCAGTCTTCATATAATGTCATCCCCTTTTCACAATCAAACAATGAATTAATGTGCAGTTTTCTTCATCATTGTACCTACTCATTTTAGATGAATGCAAATATTTATTTCTCTGCATTTGTTTCAGATTGAAAACACAACTTTCATAGTGGTGCTGAAAGTGTTGACCAAAACGGAAATTGCCCAGTCCCTGGAACAATTACATGGTGTGTATGAGTAAACCTGGATAGAAAACAAGTGAAAATCATAGAAATTCTTATTATTAAAGTAGAATAAATTATCACATGATCTATAGACTCAGTGATATATGACTGTGGTATTGAATGTAGGGGATTAATCATGTTTGAAAAAATGAGAAACAATGACTGATATCTGGGATAACATTTCAGTGTCCAATGATCCTCATCTGGTGTATCACCGATTGGACTTGGTCCAGTCAAATGATATGTGTCTTCATCGCCAACTTCCAGCCACTTCTGACACCAGCACTGTATTCTTGTCAGCCAAGAGCTTCCTCGATCCATTTGAACATCTCAGTAATATGGAGACAAAGAGGATGGTGCAGAATTATGTGGCTTATCTGAAAGACGATACCCGCTTAATCACTAATCCTGGGCTGAAGGTAAAAGCACCTTTTGAATGGCTTTATCTCATCCTATGATTTATCTCTATATGGTATACACTTTTGTCGTGAATTTTTCCTCTGGAACATTTGCTTTTCAAGTCAATAGACTTGGCCAAATTTTTCTCTTGTTGTCATGAAGAAGTATTGTTTGTGGAGTGAATGGTTGTTTAAAAACAAATTTATAAGGTCTTCCAAGTGAAGTTTGGAGACTTACTGTTTTTGCTCATCTCGTATCAAAATTAGCTTTATGACCATTTACCAAACTTACTACAAATATTTCAAATTGTTATAGAATAAGGATTACTATTATGTGGGGCGATTACTAATGTGACTTCTGTTTTGCTGAGCTATTTTTGGATTGTCTTGAGTGTGGTTGCCTACAAACTCATAATTTTTGGCACACACTATCTCCTGACCCCACTGATGGTGTTCTATACTACATGATGAAATCAGATAGAAATTCCCGTGAGGTTATCTCTTGATTGAAATCAAATTATAAAATAAAGATATTTTATTTCTTTTATTTCCTATTACTTGGACTTCATTGTTATGATGTATTGGAGTTGTTGTAAACAAAGATTCTGTGATGCTGTAAATCAGATGTGGCATGAGTGGGGTGGGGGTGCTAAATATACAGAGGGGGGGAGGGGGAGACATGGTTTTGCATCAAAAGGAAACACTTGTATCATAAAAGTATTTTAGTGTAGGATGTCATATTTGTGTTTTGCAAAATTATGATTACAATCCTGTTGGTTTTTCCAGACTCAAGTAAAAAATGATGTTGCCGCTACTGGTCGAATAAACACAGAATGGTTACGGCGCTATCACCACCGTCTGACCCACAGAGAAGATTCCATCGTGCGCCGCTACGTGGCCACACCCAGTGGTGTATTTAGGTCTTTTCCAGGGACAGTAATTGACAAGACGTGTGATCCCACAAAAACTGATTGGTAAGCTGCCCAACATTTTTTTTTTCTTCTAATATAACTGGTACCAACAAACAGCACCATTCCCAATGCCAAATACTGTTGATTTTTTTTCACCAAGAATTTTATGTTTATGAAGTGTTGTGCGAGTTATCTAATTTCTTCATTCCTCTTAAATTAGAAGGTTGATGTGAAAAACTATCAATCATTCCTAAATGAATAATTATTTATTAGTTTATCCTTTAAAATATTCAGTGTTCAAAGGTTGATTTTAAAATGAATGCCATTTGTTGATAGAGATAATTCCCAGTTTAATCTAATTTGGTGCTACTTTTCCCAGTTGAATGGGTATGCTTACCATTATCAGAAAAAAATGTTGAAAGTCATTTGATATAAGAAAACATCTGAACATGTGTGTGGTTGCTGTGTAAAATTGAACTGAGATGTTGGTTATTATACTGAATCTATTGGGGTTTTACTTAGGTCTGAATCTGTTTTAATTTTAGGTACCAGAGAGCAGAAGAATTTCCTGGCCATGTGACTTTAACTCCGCCTTACTTGGATACACTTGGAGCTGGGTATATTGCTACCATTAGCCACACCATATTTGAGGGAAAGTAAGTACATGCACAAAAGTATTTCATTTTGTATCGAAATGTGCAATCTTTTTCGTTTCTTTTTTCCTTTGAGCACAGATTGATGTTCTGTGTCTGATGTCTTTCAGGCCAGCATCTCTCCACAATCCAAAGGACAAGGTTGTGGCCATCATGGGCATGGATCTGACGATGGGTTTCCTCCACAAGCTTCTGTCTGAGGGTTCATCCTATCTGTGTACATAAAAACATCAGGTGAGCTAAATCCCTATCTGTGTACATACAAACATCAGGTGAACTAAATCCCTATCTGTGTACATAAAAAACATCAGGTGAGCTAAATCCATATCTGTGTACATACAAACATCAGGTGAGCTAAATCCCTATCTGTGTACAAAAACATCAGGTGAGCTAAATCCATATCTGTGTACATACAAACATCAGGTGAGCTAAATCCCTGTGTACATAAAACATCAGGTGAGCTAAATCCCTATCTGTGAACATAAAAATATCAGGTGAGCTAATCCCTATCTGTTACATACAAACATCAGGTGAGCTTAACCCCTATCTGTACATACAAACATCATGAGCTAAAACCTATCTGTGTACATAAAAAACATCCAGGTGAGCTCAATCCCTATCTGTTTACATACAAACATCAGGTGAGCTAAATCCTTATCTGTACATACAAACATCAGGTGAGCTAAAACCCTATCTGTGTACTAAAAACATCAGGTGAGCTAAATCCCTAACTGTGTACCATAAAACATCAGTGAGCTACACACCCTATCTGTGTACATAAAAACATCAGGTGACTAAAAATCCTAAAGAAACATCCAGGTGAGCTAAATCCCTAACTGTGTACATAAAAACATTAGGTGAGCTAAATCCCTATCTGTGTGAGCTAAATCCCTGTCTGTGTACATACAAACATCAGGTGAGCTAA
>CAJDSM010084411.1:0-15151 GCA_903981925.1 Ostrea lurida
AGAGATTACCTACCCTTTTTCAAAAATCAAGTTTCCCGAGAACCAAGACAGAGTTCCTTAATCCACTTACCAGTTCGGCTCTTATCATAGACGTTCCATTAAAGTTTATGCATGGACGGTTTCCATAAGTGTTATCAAGGAAATGTTCCAATAAGTTTAACTGGAGATGGTTTCCATAAGTTTATCATGATAGTTTCCATAAAGTTTATCTGGATGGTTTCCAATAGATTTATCTGTACTACCATAAAGTTTATCCTGTACTGCCATAAAGTATTATCTGGACGGTTTCCATAAGTTTATGCATGATGGTGTTCCATTAAGTTTATGCTGATCGGTTCCATAAGTTTATCTGTACTCCATAAGTTGATGCTGGATGGTTTCCATAAATTTATCTATCCATAAGGTTTATGCTGTACTCCATAAGTTTAATTCTGGACGGTGTTTCCATAAGTTTATCTGGACGGGTTTCCATAAGCTTTTATCAGGCACAATTCCATACAGTTTATCATGGACGGGTTTCCATAAAGTTTTATCAGGACGGGTTTCATAAGTTATATCTGGAACGGTTTTCCATAAAGTTTATCAGGAACAGTTACCCTATAGTTTATCTGTACTCCATAAATTTAATGCTGTACTCCATAAGGCTTTAATCTGGATGGTTCCCAATTAAGGTTTATCAGGAACAGTTTCCATAAGTTTTATCAGGAGCGGTTTTCATAAGTTTATCTGGAACCGGTTTCCATAAGTTTATTTGGACTCCATATGTTTATCTGGATGGGGTTAAAATGACTGACTGAAAACTTTCCGATGTGCATCAAAGAAAAATTGAAAATATGTTCAATATCTATCAAAATTTAAGGGAAAAAGTTGAATTTTTCGTAAATTCATCAATTGTATAACATCACACTCAATAACATCACTAAAGTGGAATGTGACATTTTCTGCCTTGAAAAAAGAGTTGTTTTTTTACAAAATTATTTATGATAAAGAAAACAATCTTTATTGTTGAAATGATATGATTCAATATTATAGTGCTTTATTAATACATTGTTATTTTTGTTATTTATAGAGACATTAAGCCTGACAATATTCTACTTGATGAAGATGGTAAGAATTTCTTTTCTTAAAAACTTTGTAAATGGAACATTTTTGTTCCCTTCTATCATAAAAGTTTGCATGGGTTTGTTGAATCTCAGTTTGTCAACCTTCAGACAGTACATAATATCATGTCCGTCTGCCGTAAAACGTTTATCAATGGCATAATTTTGCAAATTGTGATTAAGCTCGTAGAATTTTTAGAAAGTTCTAAATGTATATAATTGCTTGCTTTTGTGTTGGTATCTGATCCGGTTGTGCACCTGAAATTGAGAGATAAATTTTAAGTAAAAATTATGATACTTGTCCTTGAATTTATGTATTTTTTCACAAAATTTATATTGTGGTGTCTACAAAAAGGATTTATTATCAGTATATATATGATCAACTGCTAGATTTTGCAAGCATACTGCATAAAGCATGTTAACACCATCGACCATTTATTGTATTACAAGGTCCATCTTAATCTGATTATTTTAGCGTTATGAATAAATCATTTGTATTGGGAAAATGTGTTCGGTATATGAATTTACTATCTGCATTATTATACATTTCTTTCTCTCATTCATGAATTAATGAATTTTAAAGATAACCATATTCTGTGCTCAGAAGTCGTATCTGAATAATCAATATATATATATACCGAAAAAAAAAAAAAAGACTTCAGATTTTGCTTCATATATAAAGCTTCTATAAAATATGAATTATTAATGACCATTTGTCAAGATATCATGGAACTGTATTGTGAGATAGTAATGCACGACGAGTATAAGACAGTACGTGATGGACAGGCCTGGTTTAAGGAGAAGAAGGGGACAGTATGCCTGATACAGTTACCGTTTGGCTGGAGTCGTATTGATCTAGTGACAAGCTATCCCCAGACATTTGACACCCTGTGTAGAGACGGGAGAATACTAAATTGACCGACTCTGATATTGGTTTTGACTTGCCTGGTGTTTGCTGTCATCCTGCGCATCAGATAAAGGCGGGCCGAAGACTACAGTAATTGTATCTCATCTAATAGATGATTAACTCAGATGGGCCAGATTATACACGCGGGTGCAGGGCATTCGGTTGTAAAATTTGATGAGGGACACTGGGATCTTTTATCCTGTGTCCACACCTTTGACTTTGCGATAATTTTAGACTTTATTGAGCTTAATGGACAAACTAGCCATTGTTATTGAGATATGACCTTTTGATTATCATTTCAGGCATCTACATATCATAGATTTCAACATTGGTATTGAAACATGACCTTTTGATTGTCATTTCAGGCCACGTACATATAACGGACTTCAATATCGCTACTTTGATTACCGACAATCAACTTGCTACGTCCATGTCTGGTACCACTCCGTTATTAATAGTTTGTAAGTGGAATTAAGGACGGTCCTCTAATCACATGGATCTTCGATAGACAGTAAAGCTTAATGCTAATGTCTAGGTACCACTCCGGGATATATTTGGTCAAGTGGACATTAAGGCAAGGTCATTACATTCCATATGATCTTCCATAGACAGTAAAGCTTAAGTAATGGTCTACGGTACCACTCCAGTTATGGGTAAGGCGTAAAAAGAGGCTCGCGTACATCACATGTTATCTCTCGATGAGACAGTAATAGCTTTAAGGTGTACCCACTACACTAAGTAGCTGATAGTACTCTCTTTAAACAACAAACGTCACAAGATGGTGAATGTTAAATAAGTTTATTGAAATAGTCTGATCCTCATTCAATATTGATCGTAAACTTCATAGCATCATGTAGGTAAAGCACTGAATTGCAAACCGCAGGTCCAGAGTTCTAATCCGCCAGGGACTTTTGTTCGTATTTACTGTGGGCTATGTTCTCCTCAGATTACCAGAAATGGATGACATACTATATAGCGTGACATTTTGATTATGTAGATGCATTGTGGTGTATGGTTTGATGATGTTGCTTGAGATTTGAACTCTGGGTTAACAGAATGTTCCATAAGAGTCTTCCTAATTTATATTGTGTTTTTTTTTTTTCTCTTTCCTCTCTGCTATGGTGATCTTTGGAGTGGAAAATGAGAGTCTTGTGCTGTTTGAAAAATGACAAAATTGTTTACATTTGTTTAGTGATATTTGGTTTTTGTTTGCCATTGGACCACACGATTGAAGCCTTAGTCGAGATGTTAAAATTGCTAGCCCACGCTAAAAATTTGTTTTTTTTCAGCAGTTGGAGATCTTCAAAGATGTGTTAACAAAAACAGATTTGGTATTGATTGTTGCGGGTAGGTGGGTGTTGAGGTTTGAGGCGGAGGGCATCATTAAAGTGAGTATGGTATGGTGCAGAAATTATGATGTGTTTGTGAAGTGGGATGATGTATGTATTATAAGCTCCAAGGAGCATGAATACTCCCAAGGAATTTAATCCTCGTAACGAGATTTTGGGAGAGTTGGTGGGGTTATTGCACGGGCTCTCTTAACTTAGTTATACACTCCTCTCTTACTCCCTATATGTCCATTCGGACAGTGAATGGAGTGATGATTACTTTGTCTGATCAACCTAAATTTTTTGAGCGTGATCGCATAAAAAAAGAATAGTCTATTATTTAGTTTTATTCAACTTGAAGTGTAGATTGGTTATAATTGTGAATATTGTAGATTAATCTCTATTATTTATTGGTTCTTCGTTGATAATGTTTATCCGAATTAAAAAAACAGAAACTTGGATTCACTGTTCTTGGATGCAAAACAATTACTTGATTAGATAAATATTAATTTGTGTAGAAAAGTACTCTTTACATCATGAACTCAAATTGTACAATATTAGAATCAACTTTGATCAATTCCCCGTTTCTTCCCACTTAAAAGTTTTATTAAAGTTTTTGAAGTAAAAGTCATATCAAAAGTATCGATGAGACCTGTTATATGTCCTCATAATCTAAAGGAACGTGTTTCTCAGCGGGATCCTAGTCAATATAGAGACTACTCATGTTACTCTGGACCATCGACAAGCACTTGAAAATTATTAAGATTTATTGCAACATTTGCGCTAGTCCTGCCAATGTTGTGAAGTGTTTACTCAATAGTCAACCGGTCATTCAGTTTTAAATATTTGTGCGGATAATCAAATTATAAAGCGAATTGCTAAGAGTGCACATTCGTTAAGATAGGCGCCTATATTTAGAAGTGGTATGATATCTCTTTAATCAAGATGAGACAAAGAATGTTTGGCAAAACACTCCGAATATGTTCGAATTGATAGCTCCCGCAGTTAATTTCTCTTCCTGAGTATTTTCGCAAAAAAAGAGCTTGAGGGGATATTACCTGAGTCTTTTATATAAGAAATATTGTTTCGAAAGTCACCATAATTTTAAGTGTCTCTGTTGCGTATCTACTTGTGTATTTTATTAACGTGGGACATACGCAACCGCTTTTTGCAAACAAGTCATAGTGGAGTAGAAATGATAAAAAAACTCAAAAGGTTAAAATCTACAATACTTTTACTATGTATGGTTTATCGATTTCTTTATTTAAGTTATAGTGAGATTGTTGGCCTAGCTTGTTTGATTAAATTGTTTCTGACATATATGGCACTTAAAAGGATAAATGTACGTGGTTTTCGCAGTGCAAATGTAATGAGCACTTCGGAGACAAATGTAATGCAGACGCTATCAATTTTCTTGTGGAATGGATTAATTCTGATATTATACAACTTTCCTTCACTCGCCCCAATACATGGAAATGATGAGAATTGAAAAAAACAAACACTATCAGAACCAAGTACTATAAATCCAGATATTTGTTCGGATGGCCCGGCGCGGTGTTATCGATTTTTGATGCCCCACCATACAAACTCATCTCAATAATTATTTCTTGTATATTTGGTTTAATTGAATGATTTGTACACTTTGTAAATTGTGCAAAGGGTGGGTGCGTATGAGGTGTTTCTGCTCTTTTTTGTGTTTCAGTGTTTTTTTATTAATCTTTCTCTTCTCTGGGTAAGATGGTATGTTGTGTGTATATGTAAATGAATCGGTAAATAGGACATGGCTATATATGAAAATGGGAGTTGAACGGATTAGTCAAACTCTAACAAAATTGTGTTCCTGTTCTAAGTTCGGTTGTACAGATGTATATATTTGAGTAACATACTGCATGCAGATTTTAGGACTAATCTGGCTACTAATTTAGCAGATAGGAATAGTGTTTGTGATCTACTCATCGATAGATTTGTTGTTACTCGAAAAATGCATAATATAATTTTGCTAACAGTAAGTAGTACCTTACAGGTCTTTTAGTGCTTTATGGTTCACTTGTCTGCAGTCTGAAGCTTACTAATGAAAGTAGAATATATTTGGGTCTGACTTTCCTATCGTGGAATAGACTCTCGGGGTGATTAACAAATGCTATATTCGATACAATATCAGGTTAAAATTCATCATAGGTACCAATGTCAGATTTGTCATGTCAATAGGTAGTTTAACTTTCTAGTGTGCTCTACGGTTTTCTCACTTCTCTCTAGTTAGGTTAGTAGTTTTTAACTAATTCCCACGAACGGCCTCTCATCCAAACGAATAGTTTTCGGACTTTGTGCAATTATTACTAGAGGGTTTTTTGCATTCAAATTATGTGTCGGTGTTCGCAGCATAAATAATTGGTTGGTAGACCTTTATTTGCACTCTCATAATTATTGCTCGCAGGTGTCAGGCCCTCTCTACCAATAAAAAGAGTGGTGTGATCTAGGATTCCGGTTATTCACGTAGATATTAATTTATTATTGGTATCACACCTGTTTACTCATATTAAATCTTTTTATTCCTATGGTGATCTTTCAATTTAAATGTTATGGTGAAATTAAGTTGTTAGTAAACACTTTAGAATAGATTCGTTCTCGTACCTCGTTAGTTTATTATGCGTACGGGTTTTTTAGCATTGTAAGGTTTGTTATCCTTGTACGTCAAATAATAATTTCTTTTGTACTCTCATATATTTTTTATATACTTGTGGAGACGGATTTTCATAGTTATCTTGTTACCGCCTAAAGTTTATATAGCTGGATTTACGAGGGTTTCGTACCAGTAAGGTGTGTTTATTACGCTGCGCGAAGCAGGAACCAACAAAGACGGTGTGTACCATATTTACTCTAATTTTTGTGGCTTGTACATTTACGAGATATTAGTGAGTGTTTTGTCACTTCCAAATGGACAGCGGTTTCTTCCACATCTATTATTCTGAATACTCACTAATACGAGCGTTTTATAGTAATATGGTGATGTGACGAGAGTATTAGACAGAAGTTATGTTGATTACAGGTCTAGATTCTTAAAATCCGGGCGAAAAAAAATAATTCAATTATTTATTTGAATATATCTTTTTTTTTGTACATATCGTGGTTGAATATATACCATCAACTCTTCCGACTGAAATCCGATATTTTATTTAACGCAGTCAGATCTACGCGGGGGCATCAGTCAAGCTCTGTTTATTAATTTATCAATCGAACATGGCATCACTAAATGAAAAGTTGTGTTGATTCATTCTAATACAAATTTTGCTCAAGGTTTATATTTTTGTTTTGCTATTTTGTTCCAATGTTTTGATTGACTTGCGCTATTGTTTGGCCGATCACATTATTTGTTTTGACGTCACCAATTGACAAGTCTTCCATCACGTTTAACGCTCATTTAACCTGTCTCAAATCTCAGTGCATTGCCAATCAATTAGCGTATATACAAAACTAATTGCATTGAATCGGTGTTGCGCTGTTGACTTTTGGCAAAATAACTGTCACAATTACATATTCCGCTTAACGATCATTTTGTTACCGGAGCAACTCGCAGTGTTTCATAATATTCTTGTTTTTAGTGTGAAATAGACAAAACAAAATCTATATGTCCATGATAATCATGTGCTGCTTGCTGGAAGATGGGTCGAGATATGCTTCCGAGCACTTCTCAGTTCTGAGGAATTTTCTGGTCAAATAAGAGATGAAACCTGCCATTTTTGCCTCCATACTCACACTCAAAGTGAAATATTTTTTCCATTATTTGATGACATATGATCAAGTTCTTGTGCGAAATCTAACCTTTCCACAAGGCCAAGATTGTCATAGGTTTCCCTTAATTCTAGTCTCAAGATATTTCTTGCATTAATATGAACTATGATATTTTTCGACTACTTACCGTTTAAAGTGAAGGTGCAATACCCGCCGAGAGTCATAGCTGTGCCCTCGTTTCAAATTTGCAGTTCCGAATTTCCACAAATAGGGCGATCTTGGTCAAGTTGCAGAATGACCCTTGATGTATTGCATACCTGTAAAACATCAACATGGAAACTATTTTAAATTCTGTAAAACTCCACTTTCTGCGATTACTCAAACTATTAACCCTGGTAAGATAGTTCTTCGTTAATTGTATTTTTTTGTGGGCTAGGGCTGCAAAGGGTGTTGTTGATTTGTTTGTTGTTTGGTTTTTATTGGTGTGGTCTTTGTGACCATCCTTTAAGACTTGCCAAAAAAAAAAAATTTCTGACTTCGCCTTGGGGTGGTGTGTTGGTATTGTGTTATACACGACTGCAATGCACGTATAGAATGGGGGGCGAAATAAGCCTTAATACCTATAAGGTTCCATCACAGTTGTATCTGTACCCATAAGTTTATCGGGATGTTCTCATAAGTTTATCTTGGACGGTTTAGCTAATTAAGTTATATCTGTACTCCATAAGTTTATTCTGGACGGTTTCCGTAAGTTTATCTGGACGGTTTACGCATAGTTATCAGGACGGTTTTCATAGTTATTCTGGATCAGGGTTTCCAAAGTTTCATGCAGGACGGTTTTTCAATAGTTATTCTGGCTTACGTTTGCCATATGTTTTTATCTGTACCCATAATTTTTCTGGCGTTTTCCATTAAGTGTTTATCAGGACGTTTCATAAGCTTTATATTGGTGAACGTGTTCCACTAAGTTATTTGCGACTCCATTAAGTTTATTCTGGACTGGTTTCCATAAGTTTATGTTTGTGACTCCATAAGTTATACTGGACGTTGCTCATAAGTTTATTTGGTGTACCTCATAAGGTTTATTTGGACGGTGTTAACTTACTGAAAAACTTTCCAAAATGTGCACTTTTAGAAAAGACTTGATAGAATATGATATGAAATCTATCAAATTTATGGGAAAAAGTTTATATTTTCGTAGAATGTAGTCATAATTGAGTATGACATCACACTCAAATAAACATCCCTATATAAGCTTGGAATGCTGACTTTCTGCCCTTGAAAAAAAGATTGTCATGTTGGTTATATAGCTTCACCCTGAACCGGAAGGTTCAAGGTGATGCTATTCTGATCGCTCCTTTTGTTCCGTCGTCTTGTCCGTCCGGTCTGTCTGGCTGTCTGTCGCGTTCTTGTTCCGTAAACTTTCAGCATTTTCGACTGCTTATCTCAAGACCGATGGGCCATGCAATTCACTCCAAAACTTAAAAGTTTAACCACAGACGATGCTATGGTAAAGTGGCTTACAAATTAATTGAGTTTGTTCAAATGAAGGACACTAGACCCCTCAAAGGGAGATAGCATCACGGAAGAATGCAAAAATAGGGTGGTGTCATTTAATAATATCTTCTTGCTCAAGAACCAACTGGGCTCAGGAAAGCTGATGATTAGTTAATATGGAAGCTTCCTGATATAGAGTAGATTCTAAGTTTGTTCAAATCTGACCCCCAGGTGTTACTCGTGGAGCCACAATAGGGCATCAACTAGTTGTACATATTAGTATTTAGGGGAATGAATCTTTTTAAAAATCTTTCTTCTTCAGAGAACGCAGCTGGCAGGGAAAGCTGAGATTTATTTTTAGCACAACGTTCGGTCCCTGATTCATAGTCTCGAGAATTTCAAGGTTTTGTGTCTAATTGCATTTGGGACCCCCGGAGAACGGTACTGTGGATTTCGGCCACAATTGAGGGATCAAAGTTTTATATATATGATAGACGGAAACAATCTTTTGAATAAAAAAATATCATTATGGTTTATCTTAGTGTGCTCCAAAGGAACCAACTCTGTGGCCAGGAATAGCTAGTATTTATATGTGGAAGGCTTCAGAATAATTCTGAGATATAGAGAGATAGATATGCAAAGTTTGTTTCAAATAACAAATGACCTCCGAGGGGTTACTTTGGCTGGGCGCCAGCAATTGGGGATCAAAGTTTTTTATAGATTGGTGCCATTAATATAGGAAAAATCTTTATTAAAAAATGTCTTTCTTCTTCAAGAACCACTAGGCCACGGAAAGCTGAGATTGATATGGAACTGTGCTTCTTGCGGATATTTAGGAGAATTCAAAGTTTGCTTCCAAATCATGCCCCGGGGGTACGATGGGTTCCCACAATTGGATCAAAGTTTACATTGATTATATAGGATAACTCTTTAAACATCTTCTTTCTCTTAAGAACATCTAGGCCAGTGAAAAGCTGCAGATTTCTATTATGGAAGCTTCCGTGATAGATAACTGGGAGATTCAAGTTTGTTCCAAAATCATGACCCCCGGGGAACGATGGGGCCCAATAGGATGGTATCTAAACATATTTAGCATATTCAAATTATTATAGTGATGTAGAAATTTCTTATTTTAAAAATCTCTTTCCAAGAACAATGGGCCAGAATAGCTGTAGATTTACATAATGAAAGTTTTCTGTTCGATTATTATTAGGGCGATGATTTAAGTTGTAGTGTCAAACTCTCACGACACCCCGGGGTCGTAACCCGAAAACTTGGGGCCCCAATTGGGATCTAAAGTTTTTGCAATATGATGGATGACGTATAGGAAATATCTTTTTTAAAAATATTTCTTCTCAAGAACCACGGCTTGGTGCCAGGAACTGAGATTATAGGAACGCTCTTTCTTGTTTTAGTAAGAGAGGAGTTTAATGTTGTTTGTAAATCATGACCCCCGGTGAGGATTACTTAGGCGGCCAATACGGGGTATCAGAGGTTCTTGGATGTATGGTTATTATAGGAAAAAATCTTTTAAATACTAATCTCTTGTCTCAAAGACACAAGTGCTCAGGAAGCTTTATTTGTTAAGTGGATATTTTTAAGTGGGAACTGTGCATGAGTTGATTAGTGCGAGATTTAAAGTGTTAGTCTCAAATACATGACCCCCGAAGAGGTTACGATGGGGCTCCAAATAGTGGGATCTCAAAGTTATTACATTTGGAATTATATATTAAAAGTCTTCTCAAGACGCAAAAAGACACATTTACCTTAAAGCTTTCCTGATTATAGAGTGGGGGTACAAAGGTCACTCAGTCTTATGGCTCGATTGGCCCATTTGCCCTCTACGTTATTACAAAAATTATTTTGATAAAAGAAACAATTCTTAATTTGGTTGCTGAGAATGCATTGATGAATTCTCAATTTATATAGAGGATTTCTTGAGATGATAGTGCCTGAAATATGGCCATATAGTTGTATAAAGTTAAATGGATTATGTGACGTAACTGTTTTTAAATTTTTTCCCGAACCTTTTGCTGAGGGAAAATATATCTATAGTTCCTCTCGTGGTGATTCAGATCATGAGTTATAGATGAATTTCAGAGAAGACGGAATTATGCATAAGATAAAAAATTTCACATATGCAATTAAGCTACGATAGTCTTTGAAGTATTCTCTATTTTTTTCACACAATCGAGCATTAAAACGACATCACTTTCGCATTACCTTTTATTTCACCAATTCCAAAATTTTGCGCTTGTTATTGTTTGGACGTCGTTCGCAATTTTCAGATATTTGTTTCTGTTAGACTTCGTCGCTGCCTTGGCAACGTTCTGACGGTGTTTGAAGAGAGCTGGATATTTTTCTGATTACACTTAAAAAAGAGCACAAAAATGCGTTCGTCCTTGTGTGTGTTACCTCAAGGTAGAGTACTATAAAAACCAATTGTCTCAACTGTTTTACCTAGTTCGCAAAAGATTATACTTATTGTTTCTATGGCTGATTTTGCTGGCTTTCAATTGATTGACCCCGTGATTGACCCTACCATAATTTGCAATTCTGATTAACCTCCAGCTACGAGATTTCATATCGATTTTTCCGAACCGTGTTATGAACCCGGAAAACAGTACAGTTGTGTTGATAATAGGCTTTATTAATACAATTGTTATTTTTGTTTATTTGTAGGAGAAACAGAGTTAAGCCTGGACAATACTTCTACTTGATTGTCAGATGGTAAGAATTTCTTTTCTTTAAGTAAACTTTGAAATGGAACATTTGTTGTTCCACTTCTAATGCATAAAAGGTTTTGCAATAGTGGTTTGTTGTGAAAGTCTCTGAGGTTTCAACCTTCAGTACAGTAACAATAATATTCAGTCGGTCTTGCCGTAAAACGTGTATTGATTAAATGCGGCATTAATATTTGCAAATTTGTGATCTAAGCGTCGTAGTAATTTTAGAAAGTTTCTAAATGTATTATAAATTGCTTTTGTCCATTCTGTGGTGAGTTATATAGCTCATCTCCTCTAGATGCAAAGCCAAGATATAAAATTATGGAGATTAAATATTTTTAGAACTGATAGAGAGAAATATTGATTTGTGCACTTTGTCCCTTTGAATATTATGGATTTTTTCATCAAAAAATCCTTAAAAGTTAATATTGATTAAGGGTGTTTACGAAAAAGGGATATTATTTTAATTACTCTAAGTCTAATTGTTATATCTTCATAGTGATTCCAACCTGCTTAACTCTCTTTGCAAAGCAACTTGCAATATAATGCATAATAACAACCATTCGACAATTATTGTATTACAAGGTCCATCTTAATCTATATATTTTTAGCGGTTTATGAAAAATCTCATTTTTGTATTTGAGAACAAATTTTGTTTTCTGGGATATATGATTTTACTAATCCCTGCTAATTTATTATTACTATTTCCTTTCTACTCATTCAAATTAAGAAATTTTTTGAAATGAGATAACATATTTCTGTGACTCAGAAGTCGTATCTGCAATAATGCAATATATTATTAACCGAAAAAAAAAACCAAATAAGAGACTTTCAAGATCCTTCTTCATATTATAATAGCTTCTAGAAAATATGGAATTAATGTAATGACCCACATTGTCAAGATTACATGGGAACTGTATTGTTTAATTAAGTAATTGCTCGTTATGTAGATATTAAGAACTATTAAACATTGTATGGGACAGGCATGGTTTAATGTGAAAGATAAGAAATGTGGGGAAAGATTAATGCCTTAGATACAGTTTACCCGTTATTGGGCGTTGGATTCGCCAAATGTTGATCTAGTATAACAAGCTTATAACCCAGACATGAAGTGAATCTCCCTGTTAGAGACGGCTGAGAACTATAAATGAACCGCTCTTGATATTGGTTTAGACTTGCCTTTATGTGTTTGCTGTCATCCTGCGCATTCAGATAAAGGCCTGGTCCAAGACTTTACTAGATAATTGTCATCTCATCTAATTAGTTTATGAACTTGTACACTCCACTGGCCAGATTATACACGTCCGGAAGTGCAGGGCTAGTCTCGTGATGTAAATTGAATATGAGACACTGGGATCTTTTATCCTGTGTCACACCTTGGAACTTTGCATAATTTTAGGACTTTAAGTAGAGCTTAATGGACACAACTAGCCATTGTTAGGTGACGAATATCAGACCTCTTTGATCAATCCATTCAGGCAATCTACATATATAAGCATTATCAACATTGGTCTATTTTTGAAACATGACCTTTTGATTGGTTATTTCAGGGGAACCACGTACATATAACGAGGACTTCAACTATCGCTACTTCGATACCGAACAAATCAAACTTGTACGTCCATGTCTGGTACCACTCCGTTATTAATAGTTTGTAAGTGGGAATTAAGGACGGCCTTAATCACAGGGATCTCTCAAGACAGTAAAAGCATTAATGTTAAATGTCTAGGTTACCACTCCGGTGGATATATTTGGTAAGTTGGAATTAAGGCACAGCTCCAATACATTCCAATTATGATCTATACCAATAGACAGTATAGCCTTTAGAGTAATGTTCTACGGTTAGCCACTCCAGTATATGGGTAAGGCGTAAAAAGAGGTCTCGTCGTAAGCATCACATTTATCTCTCGAGAGACAGTAATAGCTTTAAGGTAGTACCCTACTACACTAAGTAGCATGATAGTACTCTCTTTAAACAACAAAACGTTACAAGATGGTGAATTTAAATAAGTTTATTGAAATAGCTGATCCTCATCAATATTGATCGTAATACATTCAAGCATCAGTTGTAGGTTAAAGCACTGAATTGCAAACCGCAGGTCCAGAAGTTCATAATCCGCCTAGGACTTTTGTTCGTAATTAATACTTGCGAGAAAATTTTTGAAAAATCTGGGTTTTTTTGTATTCAACATTTTCATATTTTCCTCCTTTTTGACCATGTATTAATTAATCTATAGATATATCATTCAATATCTTCCATAATAAATCTATAAACGGTTTACTGTATGATGAGAAAATGCTGTTTTATCCTTAGATATGTAGAAGGCACCTTAAGTTAAATGTCTTGGTACCACTCCGTATATGGGTAAGTGGAAGATTAATGGGAGGTCCATTCTATCATATAATCTCTCGTGATAGGAACAGTGTATAGATTTTAAGTAAATGCTAGTACCACTCCATATTATAGGATGTAGTGGTAAGTAAGTAGCACCTTGTACATCCACTTAGATCTCAATAGTTAATAAGCTTAAGGTAGCTCAAACACCAAAATTTCTTAGTGTGTTAGATTGATTTCGCTTTAAGCATATTTCAAAGAAGCACAGTTTCAGCCTTTTGCGAAAAAGTCAATACAATTCTCTCAATTATTTATAATCATGAATTTTTTTTGTGATTTTTCCCGGTAATAATGAAAAAGTTGTTTTTCTTTGCAAAAAAGAGAACTGTTCAATATAGTGATGTCCAAATTTTGCAATGTGATTTGAATGTAATATACTGAGATTATTAATTAAGAAACATGTTCTAAACAACTCAGACTAATATAATCATTTAAAATATAAAAAAATATTATATCTAATTATTAAAATATATTTTATTGATAATTATTTAAATCTGCTATGGATGAAATCAGCTCAAATTACATGTCAACTTAGGTAAAGGAGTTAGATATGTGCTGGAAGAGAGAAAGTATGATTAAATAGAAGAAATTGAAAATGGAATGAGCCATAATTTAGAGAAATTATTACGATATTTTTTCGAAGTTTGAACCAAGGCTCGATATCGAAATGTTACACCATCACTATCGTAGAGGATGCTGAGTATATAAGAACTACACTTCCCTTGATGTAAACATGGTTTACATCATTAGAATAATTTTAGTAAAGGAAAGTAAATTTTGTAAGATGAAATGTTCGCATATAAATATGACCTAGTAATATTGGGACCTACTTATCATAATTTCTATCAATTATCGAATCTGGATCGGGTACTTGTTTTCTCTCGACTTGAGAAGTGAAATCTCGACAATTATTCACCGATAGTTTATTATCTGAAACGATAATAAGACATTTCATTTCAATTTCTTTTATGTAAAATTATTACGTTGTTTATTAATGTTGTCCTGAATCATTTTAGAACTCTAAATGTCGGCTTTTTGATAGATTCTTTGATGCACAGTAGATTTTGAATAAATATTATTAACTAAATAGCATATTTCAATATGTCGTAAATATTTATTTTTCTTCAGACAAATTAAAAGTCATAACTTCTTTCGGTGATCTCACATTGGGCGAATTGTCTTTATTCACTATTCATAATCATTGCACCAAATCAAAGACGAAGTTTGGATACATAGATCCTCGTGATATCTGTCAAAGAAAAGACCAACTTTTCATCATTCGGCGAAAAATAAGAAAGAAATTATCATATAAAATACTCAATTGAGAGGCTAATGTGTTGATTACTTTTTTCGTGAAATCTGTAGAAAATCTCACTAAATGCTTCTTAATAGAGGTGCTTAACATGAATCACTTTGTTAATAAAATATTTGATCTTCTGTTGTGCTAATTAGCATCCGCTCGTTTACAG
>CAJDSM010084422.1:0-10949 GCA_903981925.1 Ostrea lurida
ATGTACAAGATATGCCCTACTTCATCTACTCGCTACAATGGAGACGAAGAGAGAAAGATAACACGCTCATCTTAATACGTCATCACTGGATGACTAATCATTTTCACACCATTTCTTGTAATATATCTAAAATGTATTTTTCTCTCTATACGAATAATCTCTTATGATTAAACATTCGACTGTCAATACTCTTATTTTTTTTAATTCCAACGAACTTATTTTGTAGTGCCGTAGTGTTAACGTTTGCGTAGGTAATTGCCTCAGGTATACAAAGAGAAATTTGAAAATTATATTAATCAGACTCTAGCTGGATAAAATATGTGAAAAAGAATCTCCATGGTTTTGGGTGATATGAGATTATCAACTCGTTGTGTGGTTTTCTATCACCTCGCCAAGCTCGGTAGAGAAAACACACACTCGTTGGATAACATCATTATCACACCACAACCCTAGGAGATCCTTATTTATCACATGCTTCCTCCTTTATTCCGCGGATAAACCCACTCATAATATTAATTTGAAAAATACATTGTGTTTTTCTACACCGATTGTGCGTCACAGTGCTACATCATATATGGAGAATTTTTCCATTTAGCTAATTTGCAAGCCCCATCTTGATTGCGAATTATCGCGTCATTACGTAAAGAAATTAATAGAGAAAAATATTTAAAATTACAATGGTATCTGCCTCTGCATAAATCACACTTTCCAGCTTATTCATTTCCAATGGTCGCATTTTTTCAATGAAACAACTTTCATGCAAACGTAAATATTCGGGTTCTGATTTACAATTAAAGTTTTGAAGCGGATACCCCCATTAATCCATTATAAACAGTACACAATCTTTGAAAATTACAGAAATTGCATTTCTCACTTCGAAAAGCTACGATATAAACATGGGTATTAATTCCAGCTCGGAAACGGATAAATTGAGAAGTGGTTTCCGAGATATGTTGACAATTATATTGAATTATTTTTTCAAAGAAAGTTTCCTTTTCAAATCAAAATCACCGTTTTTGGCATTTCTAGCCTCACGTCATTGGGACACGAAAGAGGGAAACTAAAACTTTAGAAATTGCAGCCATGGCACATATAGATAAGAATATCATCTTTGCTACATCATTGACATTTTGTACTGATCAGAAGGCCTAACAGGGATATCTACAAATATTCATGATTTCGGACAGTTACATTGCTTAATGATTACTCATAATTTTAGTCCATGTGTACTAAGCTAATGAATAAGTGGTCAGAATTTTCCATATGTAACTTTCATCATTCGCTGTCAAACATCCAGGTTGATTATGATTTTATTTATTGTTTTACGTCCCACCGAATATTCACTCATATGGTGAGTCACAATGCCGGTGAAGGCTGCAAAATTTGCCTATGCTCTGCACCTCAGGGCCTTTGAGCAGGGAGGATTTTTATCGTGCCACACACTGCTAGTGACACAGACTTGGTTTGTGCAGTCTCATGCCGAATGTACCGCCCCATTCAGTCGCCTCTTACGACACGCAAGGGGATGCTGAGATCCTTCTGTAAAACCGAGATCCCAACCAAAATCTTAAAAAGTTATTTTGTAAAAAATATTTTAGGAGTATATCTTAAATGAAAAATGTTACTATCGATACATAAAAATGAAATTTTGATTGTTCAACTTCATTTTACAGTAGCAATTGACATTGTAATATTTCCGTACTGAAGGTATTTTCTTATTGAACTTCTGACGTGGCAATCGTTCAAAATGTTATGTGGTTCGATAGCAATATGACATAGAAACTGGATGGGGTATTAAACATGTGATAAAAATATCCCGGTTGTGTGGTTTGTAAGATATTACAGTATATCCAACAGGTTTGTGTTTTCTCATCCTTCTCCATATTGGGTATAGAAAACATAAATATCACCATCTCAATATAAGAGCTCTAACACCAAAAATGATTTACTAAAATAAAAGTTTAAAATAAAAGATTACTATTATGTG
Organism: Ostrea lurida; assembly: GCA_903981925.1. Classification (NCBI taxonomy): domain Eukaryota; kingdom Metazoa; phylum Mollusca; class Bivalvia; order Ostreida; family Ostreidae; genus Ostrea; species Ostrea lurida. The sequence goes on from CAJDSM010084422.1 coordinate 1,988, forward strand.
AATCGAAAATACAAAAACATCTATAGATATTGGATCGAGATGTCTTTTGAATTTCTTAATAACATAAAAAATACAACTGTTGAAAGAGGGTATTTTGAATTGAAATCTGCCTGGAAAGTGTCGTTGCCGTAGTTGTACCCACAGAATAGGTTTTCATTCAAGAACATTTGGAGAAAAATATATTTTAGTAAAGGTTGGCGTTTTAACATTACTAAATATCCTATCATATAATAAGCAAAACAAACTTCTTAATGTAAACTTATAAATATTTCAGTTCAAATAATTAAGGGGTAAAATTTCGTCCAGTTACAAAAGATATATTGTTTCAATATAAAAGTTTATCGATTCTTTGCCTTGTGTTTGTATTGATCGTTTGAATACATTTGTCTTTTTATATATGGCCAATATTACAAACCCTACAAAATTAAGCTATTTTTTGTAATCATGAATTTTCCTACGTGTATTTTGTGAATTAGATGTTCGTGTAATGTAACGTACATTTCGTGATTTCTTACCCGTAAGAAAAAGAGTTTAAAATCGAAACATCATTCATTTTTTGTTTCAGTATATTTTTAAAGCATTACTTTAGGAGGAAAAAATGTCAAGACTACAGATAAACACCAAAAGAATAATCTGAATCGTGAAACAAGATTTGGGTAACGTACATTTCCAACTTTCATAATATACTAATATAAGCATTAATAAATCAACCTGTAAAGAAATAAAAATGAATCAATTGACCATTCATGCGGCATTTTATCTAGTTGACTCAGAAGGAAAGATGCCCTTTTAAAACAAATTATCTAGAAATGGAGTTGTTTACTGACTATTTCACTTGTTGAAAATGTACTACCGTATGGAGCATCATGAACTGTTTTTAACAATTTGTATTTAAATTAATAGGCTTAAAATAGCATACTGTTTCTACTATACATAGCATATGAATAAAATTGTCAATATCATCATTTTAAGAAAATAATGTTTACAAATGTGAAAAAAAATAGAATTATAAATCGCACATACAACATTAGCTAAGTTATAGGCTTTAATATCACTTTTAACATTTACTATGGTCATTGGAAGGTTATTTTAGTGTGTATATTTTGTTAAGACTATTCTAGTTATAATCATTTAGTGTATTGATATTTCACGATTCTGTTGATTTAATTTTCTTAAAAATGTAAACTGTGGAATATGAATGTACGTACATAATAAGCACATTTCATTTTTCTTGAAATCAGCTACTCTATACTATGATACATGTTAAAAAGCATCACGTAGCTTACAACTTTAAATATGATTGCATCAAGAAGTGCACCAGACATGTTTTTATGTCAAACCAACAAATAGATTCAAAAATCACATTACATATAAACCGTTTAATACGTTGTACAAGGGAAAAATCATAGTTTTCTTTTAAATGTAACACTAAACTGACATCTACTTTTAAGATAGTTCTATCGTGTAATTATAAGAACTTTGATAAATTGAAACCGAACATTATATTATAATTCCGGATTTTATATTAGAACGTACATTTCGGGTAACGTACATTTTTTACCGGATTTTTTTTTACTGAAGAAAAATATTCAAGCTGATAAAACAACTTTGGATTTTGTGGAAGATGTTACACGATAGACAAAGTTAGAGGTGTTTGATATTTTCTTATTCGGGCACATTGAATGCGAAGGATGAACTAGTCTAAACGTACATTTCTCTCTTAATCTCTACGCTATGAATATCTATTTTAGTCAAAGAATTCTGAAAACAGATTGTTTTAATTTCAAGATCATTTCTTTCATTTAATCAACAATAAGTATATAAAGATTTAAGAGGTATAATTGTATATCAAATGGCCCTCTGTAAGATTGTTAGTCGGGTTCTCCAATTTAGTGATTAAAAACTGGACAATAAAATATGGACAGGTACCTAGCAAAATAAATATTTTTTACCAGAGTACGGACCATGAATATTAAAAATAGACATCTATACCATTCTTTGGTTTGTTTATAGGAAATTTTAAAGTAAAATCATAACGGGGATTTCATAGCTATGATAAGCGACACGATTACTCGGCGACCAGTAACGTACATTTTCAAATTGGCTAACTATCTTTATTTGGGGACTATTTCCTCCATCCAATACACTATGTGTTATCTATATCAACATATATGCCTATTCATATTATTGATTGTTCATGCTCTGTGGGCAATTCCCCTAAATAATATGGAGCGACATGTTTGATCCCTTATATTGAGAATGGGTGCATATGAACCCGCAACCACAGGCGATCCTCTATCTTCATCGGGTTTTGCCTGCCATTTTGCGAATGTCTCGTTACATCCAAGATTCCATAGAGATAATCATAGATAAAAAAAAAAAGCTGCTAATGAATGTGGCAAAAAATGACAATTCCTTTAACAATAATGACAATGATCACTGAAAATACATGGTCAACGGTTGGAGAAACTCTAATTCACAAATACAATTTTTTTTTATCACATTTTCATAATCAAATTCATTAAGAAGCCACATGTACATACAGGCAATGATAATGAACAGCATTAATCTTTTAAGGACCTTCTTTATCTTTGTCTTTACGTTTAAGGACCTCTGCTAGGATTACACACAAAACAGCTAGTAAATTTAAAGCAACAGAAGTATATTGACCTTAGATCTAAAATTATATATACATACATCGCTTGTATTACCAATTCTTGATCAGTCCAAGTATTGTAAACATGTAGTAGGTAAGGATGAGTTACTGAACTCTGTCATTTCCATGTTTTGTTTTAGTTTAAGTGAGCAATGGTGATTTCTTTTCGGCAGATACTTCATATCTTTGAAACATTTTTTCCCGGCGGTAATGGCCTACATATGACTGTACGGGATAAAAAACTTGCCGTTCTTCTTCAAACCTTACTATAGTATTGCGATGTCTTATTCAATTAACAATTCATACTTGCATAATATGTCCTTTGATATATCCTGACGAACTTGAATAAAGGACACCACATAATATGACAGATATGCTTTATATTTGGATATTTTACTTAACATTGACTCTAATGGCAGACTGACAAATACATTATATGATAAACGTGATGACTTTGACTTTGCAAGTGTCAACTTTCCTTTTTTATGCTGCTTATGGTGTGTACTGTCTTCTCAGTTGAATCGATACGCAAGGGCATGTCATGCGTATGATGTTTTTTAAAGCTGATCCAAAACTACTAACCAAAAAGTTGATGTTGCAGGGTTATGACGAGTCTCGTTTAAAATCATAATTTCGCATTATCTACGGTCGTTATAATGACCTTGTTTGCGATGTACAAGATATGCCCTACTTCATCTACTCGCTACAATGGAGACGAAGAGAGAAAGATAACACGCTCATCTATACTCATCACTGGATGACTAATCATTTTCACACGATTTCTATGTAATATACTCTAATAATGTATTTTTTCTCTATTACGAAATATCTCTTATGATCTTAACATTCGACTGTCAATACTCTTTATTCTTTTTATCAATTCCAACGAACTATTTTGTAGTGCCGTAAGTGTTAACGTTTGCGTAGGTAATCGCCTCAGGTATACAAGAGAGAAATTTGAAAATATGTATTAACAGACGCTAGTTGGATAAAATATGTAGATAAAAGAATCTCCCATGTTTTGTGTGATATGAGATTATCAACTCGTTGTTGTGGTTTTCTATCACCTCGCCAAGCTCGGAGATGAAAACACACACTCGTTGGATACATCATATATCAACCACAAACCCTAGGAGATCCTATTTATCACATGCTTCTCCTTTATTCCGCGGATAACACTCATAATTATTAATTTTGAAAAATGACAATTGTGTTTTTCTTACACGATTGTGGCGTGCACAGGCTACATCATTATGAGAAATTTTTCTTCCATTTAGCTAATTGCAAGCCCCATCTTATTCGAATTATCGCGTCATTACGTAAAGAAATTAAATAGAGAAAAATATTGTAAAATTACAATGTTATCTGCCTCTGCATAAATACACGTTTCCAGCATCTATTTCATTCTCCAATGTCGCATTTTTTCAATGAAACAAGCTTTCATGCAAACTGTAAATATTCGGAGTTCTGATTACCAATTAAAGTTTTGAAGCGGATAGCCCTTTATCCATATAAACAGTACAACAATCTTTGAAATTACGAAATTGCACTTTCTCACTTCGAAAAGCTACGATATTGAAACATGGGTATTAATTCCAGCTCGGAAACGGAAAATTGAGAAGTGGTTTCCGAGATATGTTGACAATTATATTTGAATTATTTTTTCAAAGAAAGTTCCTTTTCAAATCAAAATCACCGTTTTTGGCATTTCTAGCCTCACGTCATTGGACACGAAAGAGGGAAACAAAACTTTAAAATGAGCCATGCACATATAGATAAGAATAATCATTCTTATGCTAATTCATTGACTTTTGTACTTGATCAGGAGGCCTAACAAGGGATATCTACAAATACTTCATGATTTCAGGAAGTTACATGCTTAATGATTAACTCATAACTTTTAGTCATGTTTACTAAGCTAATGAATAAGTGGTCAGAATTTTCCATATGTAACTTTCAATCATTCGTGTAACATCCAGGTGATTATGATTTTATTTATTGTTTTACGTCCCACCGAATATTCACTCATATGGTGAGTCACAATGCCGGTGAAGGCTGCAAATTTAGCTATGCTCGTCACCTCAGGCCTTTGAGCAAGGGAGGATTTTTTTATCGTGGACACCTGCTGTGACACAGACCTTGGTTTGTGCAGTCTCATCCGAAATGACCGCCCCATTCAGTCGCCTTCTTACGACACGCAAGGGGATGCTGAGGACTATCTGTAAAGCGAATCCCCACCAAAATTTTAAAAGTTACTTTTGTAAAAAATATTTTAGAGTATATTCTTAAATGAAAAAATGTTACTATCGATACCATAAAAATAAATTTTATTTGTTCAACTTCATTTACAGTAGCAATTGACATTGTAATATTTCCGTACTGAAGGTATTTTCTTATTGACTTCTGACGTGGCAATCGTTAAAATGTTATGTGGTTCGATAGCAATATGTATAGAAACTGGAGGGTATTAAACATGTGATAAAAATTATCCCTGTTGTGTGGTTTGTAAGATATTACAGTATAATCCAACAGTTTGTGTTTTCTCATCCCTTTCCAATTGGGTATAGAAAACATAAATCATCACCCATTCTCAATATAAGAGCTCTAAACCAAAAATGATTTACTAAAAATAAAAGTTTTAAAATAAAGATTACTATTATGTGAATGAAAATACAAAAACATCTATAGATATTGGATCGAGATGTCTTTTATTTCTTTAATAACATAAATAAATGACAACTGTTGAAAGAGGGTATTTTGAATTGAAATTCTGCCTGGAAAGTTCGTTGCACGTGTTGTACCCACAAATAGGTTTTCATTCAAGAACATTTGGAGAAAAAGTATCATTTTAGTAGGTTGGCGTTTTAACATTACTAAATATCCTACATATAAAAGCAAAACAAACTTTCTTAATGTAAACTTATAAATAGTTCTCATTCAACGATAATAAGGGTAAAATTTCGTCCAGTACATAAAGATACTATTGTTTCCATATAAAAGTTTATCGATTCTTTTCCTTGTGTTTGTATTGATCACGTTTGAATACATTTGTCTTTTTATATATGGCCAATATTAAACCCTACAAAATTAGCTATTTTTTTGTAATCACTGAATTTTCCTACGGTATTTTGTGAATTAGATGTTGTGTAAATGTAACGTATCATTCTCGTGATTTCTTACCCGTAAGAAAAGAAGTTAAAATCGAAAACATCATTATTTTTGTTTCAGTATATTTTTAAAGCATTTCTCTTAGGAGGAAAAAAATGTCAAGACTACAGATAAACACAAAAGAATAATCTGAAATCGTGAAACAAGATTTGGTAACGTACATTTTCCAACTTTCATAATTACTAATATAAAGCATTAATAAATCAACCTGTAAAGAAATAAAAATGAATAAATTGACCATATCATGCGCATTTTATCTAGTTGACTCAAAGAAAGGATGCCCTTTTAAAACAAATTATCTAGAATGGAGTTGTTACATGACATTTCACTTGTTGAGAATGTACGTTACCGTAATGGATGCACATTGGAACGGTTTTTTAACAATATTTGTATTTAAATAGATAGCTATAAAATAGCATATGTTTCTATCTATACATAAGCAATATGAAAATAATTGTAATGATCATCATTTTAAGAAAATAATGTTTGCAAAATGTCGAAAAAAATAGAATTATAAATCGCACATACAAACATTAGCTAAGTCTATTAGGCTTAATATCCACTTTACATTACTATGTCACTTGAAGGTTATTTAAGTGTGTATATTTTGTTAAGACTATTCTAGTTATAATCATTTAGTATTGATATTTCACTTCTTTGATTTTAATTTTCTAAAAAATGTAAACTTGGAAAAATATGAAATGTACGTTACATAAATAACGCACATTTCATTTTCTTGAAATCGCTCTCTATACTATGAACATGTTAAAAAGCATCACGTAGCTTACAACTCTTAATATGATTGCATCAGAAGTTGCACAGACATGTTTTTATGTCATAACCAACAAATAGATTCAAAATCACATTAATATAAACCCGTTGTATACGTTGTACAAGGGAAAATCATAGTTTTCTTTACATTGTAACACTAAACTGACATCTAATCTTTTAAGATAGTTCTTCGTGTAACTTATAGAATTTGATAAAATATGAAACCGAACATTAATTATAATTCACGGATTTTATTAAAACGTACATTTCGGGGTAACGTACATTTTTTACCGGACTTTTTTTTTACTGAAGAAAAATATTCAAAGCTGATAAACAACTTTGGATATTTTGTGGAAGATGTCACGATAGACAAATTAGAGGTGTTGATATTTCTCTTACTTCGGGCACATTGAATGCGAAGGTAACTAGCTAGACGTACATTTCTCTCTTAATCTCTTACGCTATGAAATATCTATTTTAGTCAAAGAATTCTAAAACAGATTTGTTTAATTCAAGAATCATTTCTTCATTTAATCACAAAAGTATGATAGATTTAAGTGGGTTAATATGTATATCAATGTGCCCTCTGTAAATTGTTATCGGGTTCTCCAATTTAGTGCTATTAAAAACTGGACAAATATAAATATGGACAGGTACACTAGCAAAATAAATATTTTTACCAGAGTTACGGACATGAATAATTAAAAATGACATCTATACCATTCTTTGGTTTGTATTATAGGAAATTTAAAGTAAAATTCATAAACGGGGATTTCATAGCTATATAGCGCACGTATTACTCGCGCGACCAGTAACGTCATTTTCAAATTGGGCTACTATCTTTATTTGGACTACTATTCCTCCCTCCAATACACTATGTGGTTATCTATTCAACTATTATATGCCTATTCAATTATTGATCTTGTTATAGCATTCTGTGGGCAATTCCCTAAATAATATGGAGCGACATCGTTTGATCCCTTATATTGAGAATGGTGCATATGAACCCGCAACACAAGGCGATCCTCGTATCTTCATCGGGTTTTGCTGCATTGCGAATGTCTCGTTACATCCAATGATTCCATTAGAGATAATCATAATAAAAAAAAAGCTGCTTAATGAAATGTGCTAAAACATGACAATCTTTAACAATATATGACAATGATCACTGAAAATACATGGTCAACGGTTGGAGAAATCTCTATTCACAAAATCAATGTTTTTTATCAACATTTCATAATCAAATTCATTAAGAAGCACATGTACAGTACAGGCAATGATAAGCAGCAGCATTAATTTTTAAGACCTTCTTTATCTTTGATCTTTCACTTTAAGACCTTCTGTAGATTACACACAAAACCAGCTAGTAATTTAAAGCAACCGAGAGTATATGACCTTAGATCTAAAATTGATATCTACATACTCGTTGTATTACCAAATTCTTGATCAGTCAAGTATTGTAAACATGTAGTAGTAAGGATGAGTTACTGAACTCTGTATTTCCATGTTTTGTTTTTAGTTTAAGTGAGCAATGGTGATTTCTTTTCGGCAGATACTTCATATCTTTGAACATTTTATCCCCGGCGGTAATGGCCTACGATATATGTTACGGATAAAAACTTGCCGTTCCTTCAAACCTTACTTATAGTTACTAGACGATGTCTTATTTCAATTAACAATATAACTTGTCATAAATATGCCATTTGATATATCTGACGAACTTGAATAAAGCGACACCACATAAATATGACAGATATCGTTTATATGTTGGATATTTTACTTACACATTGACTCTAATGGCAGACTGACCAAATACAGTTATATGAAAACGTTGATGACTTTGACCTTTGCATGTGTCAACTTTCCTTTCTTTATGTAGTATACCACTATCACCTGCTTATGGTGTGTACTGTCTTCTCAGTTGAATCGATACGCAAGGGCATGTCATGCGTATGATGTTTTTTAAAGCTGATCCAAAACTACTAACCAAAAAGTTGATGTTGCAGGGTTATGACGAGTTTCGGTTAAAATCATAATTCGCATTTATCATACGCGTCGTTATACATGACCTTGTTGCATTACAAATTATCACTAAATCATATGTTGACTGATTTGTTTATATACCCTTTATTTTTGTTAGGGACTGTCATTTCATACTAGTTTTGACACGGTAACCCTTTAACTTTGCTCTCATTACAGGCTCACGAGCGGTTGACCCTTCAGCAAAGGATGCTACTCCTTCATGACAACCTGATCCTGCCTTCGCTTTGTCGGATGTCCGTGTTGCCCTACACTCGATTTTTGTATGTGTGTATTGGACTATGACTTAGTTTGATACTCATGTTTACTTCGCCATATTTATATCAA
>CAJDSM010084476.1:537-14082 GCA_903981925.1 Ostrea lurida
ACCAACGAAAAAAGGTGTTTTGGACGGTATTATTGAACTAAGTCGGGATAACAGGAGCTGAAAGCAAAAGTCTGAATTCGGTAAGCGCCGGTTATAGGACCCCTAGATAAATCCAAAAAGTGATATACAAATATTATGTTTGACGGTGCTACCGTTGTTGCAAGCGAAGACCCTAAAACATCTTGCAAATAAAAATTTAGCACTTCATTTATCGCGGAAAAAATGACGCAATCCGACTAGTGTTGAACGGTTGCATTTGTGATATCGTATTTTTCGACGTAAACAGTTGCATGTTGACGCCGTATTGTCGACTGTGAACAGGTTGGAATAGTTACCGTCGTATTAGCTGCAATGTTTTGTTTTCTTTCAAAAATTAAGCAATATATCAACAACAGCAAAACATACTAAGATATGAAGAAGCTTGCTTGGAATTTTTAAAAGCAATTTTATTTTTTGTGGTACTTTCCAAACACCCTTATTTATTTTTTTAGGGAGTTGTTAATGATGTTATACCGCAGTTTGATTCTGACATATTGCGGACGCATTTGGTTCCATAGATATTGTGGCTTTGAAAAGTCGCATGGGCTCACAGATTTTCAGCTGATGAGAGCAAATTAATGTGATTTACATGGGCCTAATAATCATTAGAATGAGCTTGTTGCGTTCGCGAATGGCTGCGAATATGCACTTTCAGAGAAAAGTGTGACGAAAAATATTTGTTTCGATTGACGGACGGAAGGGCGTACAGAGGTAAAAAGAGTAAAACCCCCCCCTGGAATAATTATTCGAAAAGGGGGAACAATGAAAAAAAAAGGGCGCAATAAACTATAACCCCCCCTGGGAGCATTGCAGAAACACTTGAAATACCATTTAGGGACTCCTGAACAGAACCTGAAATATATTTAAATATGCATTATAGACTACAGGTATAGACCGTTAAAGGTTAGCGGCTTGGTTAAATGACCAAAATTGGCATGGTTGATTTAATACATTATTTCCACGACATAAAAATGAATTAAAAATGTTGCTATAAGCCTTATAAAACTGTCAATATAGTTGTACATATTTCCAGGTCCTCGGCAAAACAGGAGTATTGTCGATGAATCTGGAAAATGGATCCCACGATACACCATACCTATATAAAGCTTTCATGCAAAATAATCAGTAAGCCTGTGATACATAGTTACTCAAGAATATGTTTACGAAAAATGATTGTTCATGGGTTACTATATACGGAAAAATTCTAACTTCTCGGCAAAACAGGAGTAGATGTCCGATGAATCTGAAAATGCATTCTCAACCGATACATTCATACCTAATACAAAGCTTCAATGAAAATATCAGCAGCCACGGTCTGAATCCTACTGCGTTTGCTGCGGAGCGAATTATATGACGAAAAAGTGGGACGGATGGACGGCAACGGACAGGTGGTAAAACAGTAAACCCCCTCTCCTTCGGAGTGGGGGTTATTAATTAGGGAGACTGATCTTATATGTACATTATGAGACCAATATTATATACACCAAACTTAGGGGGACCAATTTTATATAAATATGCATAATCATAGGGCAGACCAATATTATATATTAGGGGACCAATTTTATAAACTATACATAACATTATGGAGAGCAAAATTTTACACATACACTATACCAACCTTTAGAGGGCAATAAATTTTACAAAATGGTCTAAAATACTTAGCATTAGGAAAGACCAATTTTATTATAAAACCTTACCAATGGGGATATCTTCTACCAAGTTTCATAATTCCAATCCAGTCATGTGTAAGACAAAGACGGAGTGGAAATGTCTGAGTCTAATTAAAGACCCCCAGACATACAGACAGGATGGGAGGGTACAACTCCATACAATAATATCCCCGGCTTTATCAACTGTGTGGTATATAACAAGAGGCCCATGGGCCACCATCGCTCACCTGAGCACTGCTTCACTAAGAAGAGCAGTAGTAGCAACCTTTAATCCCCTATTGTGGCCCCACCCAACCCTCGGTAGGAGGGGTGGGGGGATTAAATCTTCACTCCTTACAGGAAGCTTTCAGGTAATATCCACCAAGATTTAAAACTCAAATCATAACCCAGCATTATACATGAACTAATATTTTGCCACTTTTTTTAAAAATTTAACATTTTTATAATCTGCATCATCTGAAAAGAACCATTTTTTCTAACTGAATAGATGAAGCTAGGAAAACAATTTATGTGTTATGTGAACGACCACCACCCCACCCCCACACACAAAGTGTATAATGTTATACACTTTTTGTACCTTTTTTTAGGACCAATAATCAGGGGTCTTGCAAGCATGTTGTTGACAGGTCCTGTAAAGGTTTCACACTAGCAGGACTTGTTTGTCTGCTAACTGGTAGAAGTTTTCAAGAACTCTGATGTATATAAGAAAAAGATATTTGTGATAAAAAAAAATGAACAATGGCAATTTTCCCGTTACCACCTTATTAGTTAAATTCTGACATGTAGAAGTATGTTCATAATGACTGTGAAAACGAAAAACAAATAATTTATTTCCTTTACCCACAATCATATTCATCCCTAGTAACGTGCTCTGGAAATTCAGAATGATAGGAAGATTCTTTAAAATAATATAAAGCCCCCTAGAAGAGCAAGAAAACCCATGATTATTATGACTTGACCACCCATAAATATAGATCATTTCCTCCATGGGATGAGGAAAAGACATAAACTTCAAGGTATAGTTGAGAGGTTGAAAATTTAGAGGTGTAACGGTACGCCGATATATCGATTATCTGATCGTTGAGGTCCTTACGGATATGCGTTTATCATATCGTCATGCCCAGAGTCTTGATACTGGTTTTGTGGTTTTCTTTCTGTTCACGTGTCGAAACTATTTTGGCTATGACATATCTAATTCCTTTGCAAAACATTGACAACGAACAACATGTGTTGTCAGTGGAAGTTGAGTCTGTGGACACTGATATATTGAAATCACTTGCTGGCATTCAAGGTCCGCTGTCTGGAAATCGTTTGAGTTCATGAAATCGGACAGAAAGAATGCTGTTGAGCCAATTACGTCTTGCCTACCATGCCATACATCGGCAACACAACAAACATGACCACTCACTTTGCGGAGGCATCACAAACATAATACAATTGGTTGGAAAATAATTTCTGTGGTCTATTCAATTATCTTTTAAGATCTCTTTTTAATAAAGGAAGGAAATGAATTATTTTCTAAACACAATTGTATTGCATTACAAAATCGCGATACATATCGTATTGTGAGATATCTTTGCGTACTCAGGCCTTTAGTGAAAAATACAATATGGTAAACTGAAACTATTCATCTTCATGGTTATTCAAAATTTCAAATTTTGTATTAATGCCTCAATTCAAGGGTAAATCATTATATAACTTTATATCTAAAGAAATTCAATTTCAGTTCTTTGAACATTATATCGTGAATCAGTTCAATTCACAGAGATTGAGAAATTATTATGCTTTCTTCCAATATCTGTACCTTATTTTCCACAAGAGATTCTGAGTTATCTCAATTAGCTATAACAATATTTCTTCTTTCTCTTGAATATGTCTGACAGCAAACAAGCAGAGACAAGCCTCTCAAAAGTCAAAAGTTTCATAAACAGCATTAGCCATCTTGTCCCCATCATTGACATATGGATATTATGATCTTTGAGTTGATGAAGCATCCAATTACTGAAAATGACAAGGTAGATGGTGTACAACAAGTCAATGGCAAAGTTATGAGAACTTATCAAACCTATATTTTTGCACTAAAATTGAAAGTGGAAGGGTGTAACTCTTTAAAAAAAATTAAAAAACAATGGCTGTCACGGGTAACCGAAAAATCGTTAACCCGCGGTAAATTCTCTTTTCGGTTTCGGTTTTGCATTTTTCTGGATTTCGGTCGGTTTTGTTTACTTTTTAACTACACACTTTCCTTTTTTCGCTACACGCCTTCTGATTGGTTCGATATTATATCAATGATATTCCAACCAATAGAATCCACTATAACATCGGTATACATGTTAGGTAAAACAAAACAGGCGGACACGTGCTAGATGGAATGGATGCAGAATAGGGATTTTATATTTTTATTTCTAAGAAAGGAAAGTCAAAGATTTTAATAAAGTTATGCGCAATCTGCAATATTCAAGCGTGAGTTTAAGTTATTGCAACAGGATCGCGTTAGCTCAGTGGGTTGAATGTATCGCTTCGTGACCGGAAGGTTACATGTTGTTCTAGTCCCCTCAAACTTGAGACGCCATGACTGTTCTTCCAAACGCTCGGCATTCAGATTGAGAGCCACGGTTATTAGGCTAGACCTTAAACTCAGGGTCACATATCATCGACAGGCGTGGGCAAGTTTAAGAAACCTTTTCTACTTACGACCGTAAGCGCTATGTATAGCCGTCTAAAATTCAGCTACTCACCCAGAGCCTTATAGTCTATTAAGACTGCTTTTTAAAGCTTTTTTTTTAATTGTTGATTGTACCATAATGTCATCCTTGCATGAATATTACATGGTATATTGCTTGATAGAATTTATTAAACCATTGGTCGTGTTGCCTTTGTCACCCCATTTTACTTTCAAATGGTCCTCAAGATACCTGGATTTCATGAAATTAATTTATTTTATTACACAAAATAAAAACCGAACTGAAAAAAACGAAACGAGTTCAGTTTCCTGAACCGGAACCGAACGATGTCGAACCGCTGACCACTGCCCCTCCGAAAATGTCACAAGGATATCCCAGGAAGTCTTGGAGACAAAGTCCCAGATAATAAAGGATTGTCCTGAAAGTTCTTGCTTTCTCAGAAGCTTGGATTGACAAGGAATAAGAGGGACGGTATTGGCCAGGTGGACTTTTTCAAGAATTTTAGGGATAAATGAGCATTGGAATTCTGCCCTATGTAATACCTTGCCAAAGTCCCACTTATCCTGCAATTTGAATAGGGAGAATGTTGGGATTATTCTGGACTTCTTGGAAAGTCCCAGTGGGCAGGACAAACCCAGATGTAGGATTTTGCAAGGATTTTAAGGGATATCCCTATAAAATCCTGCTTTTAGTAAATTACTAAGGACTCCTGGGAAAATTTCCCACTAATACCTTTGCAATCCTATTGCCATCTTTTCTAAAATTTCATTCATGGGATTTGCGGCGCCGCCGACTTTTTTCAAAGCTCTATTAAAAATTTGCGACATTTTGTCTTGAATTGTAAATGGGCATCTTTTTCTCAGCCATATGAATTTGATAAAAAAAAAAAAAAATTCTGCTTTTAAACTTCTGACAACAAAACTAAATAATAGAATAAACACACTTTTGAAAAAATAAGCATAATTATTTAATTAAAATTCTCAACTTACCGCGAATGCGAAAAAAAATAAAGATAATGCCACAGTAGTATAATATATATATATATATCCCCGGCATTTTAAGTTTGAATACACAAATGTTATTTTACTTTAAAGTTGCGTTCTTTATATTTTAAAGCCACTGTCATGCATGCATTTCTTTGCGGTTTTGTATAAACGTGAACATGGGCCTCTGCATCTAGTTTTTGATGAAATCGAACAGTTTAGCAACCAGAAAAGGGAACGATCTGCTCTGCTACATTTGAACTTCCAGAGTTATTCAAACACTCAGTAAATGATTAATTCCAACACGAAATTGATGAAACCAGATAACTGCAGAATTCTTCGAATATAAAGCTGTTATATTATATCATTCACTTGTGTCATATTACAATAATATATTCCAACATTAACAACGTAAGTTTATCCACAATAAATCCACATTCAGTTCCGTCCATTTTTTATGCAATTCAGAACTAGTGCCTGCATGCGCTCACAAAGTGAAACACATTTGTCGCAGCTTCATATTTTGATTCACTCGACCGAAAGTCAGGATATTAAAACTTGTGCTAGTTCTTCATTTCACAAGTTGATAAACACCTCATTTTGGATAATCTACAATGACTTCCACGAAGAAAAGAGCCTGGCAACACATCTGAAAAAGAAATAAAATTGAAAAAATAACAATGGTATATTAATTATAACAAAGTTAGTTACACAAATAATGGCTATGGTGCAAAATGCAACAATTTGTGGGGGTTTCAAATATTTTAACATACGGAGGTCGTTTGTTATATCATTAAAACAACAGGGGATGAATGCGATCTCACAGTAATTAGAAATCAAACAAAAATAATTGAGTATTATAAGATCTCAACTCGACATTTTACATCCATTTCAAAATGGAATCTGCAGAGGAGCCGCGCCAATGAGGGCCCACGTCCCGTGGTCCTTGTCTTGCACAAAAATCATTAGTCTCGGCGATATTTGTCGAGACTTGATCTAATACTAATTATAATGAAATATTAGCTTTGACGAATCTCGACAAACCGTAAACGCGATGGCGACCTGAGTCCAAACAAATCTCGCTGAGATTAAAAAATCATTAGTCTATGAAATAAACGGTAAAATACTTACTCATATAACATCTGGATATCCTACAGAACAGCTACATACACGTCAATTATTTGTCAGGAGGCTGACTCTGTTTTTCTATACATCCGGTGTGAGGGAGCCTTCAGCTTTTTTCCCGTCACTCTCGGGGCACAATCGAAGACAATTTCTGCTTAAATTCGGATGAGAGACCGATATGTCGTGTGTGTAGCAGATGTGGCCAGATAAAAGATCCCTCCCTGCTCAGCGGCTTGAGTGCGAGCTACAGGCCTATTGTAGTCTTCACCGGGTAATTGAGGTGACCGGCTCTTATGAGAGAATATTTTCGAGTGGGAACGGCTAAACCAGAGAATGATATCAATAAAAATTCAATTTATTATATGTCGCGGTATCCTCGATTAATGCATCCTTTGCAATGTTACTCGATCTAGTTTATAGAGCTGAGAGTCGGTCACATTACCAATCTCTTCGTGAATCAACTCGTCCTGTTAGTTTCCTGTCGTTGCCTTTTTGTGAATTTCTGATTACCTTTTAGAAATATTTTCACGTTGGTTTTCCTTCCTTCTTTTAAAAGTGAGCTCAGAGAGAGCGAGGAGAGAGAGGGAGGGGGTGGGGAAGTAATCACTTCATTCGTATAAATTGATGATAGGTCTTAATATCGGAAGGTATAACCTTGTGATTAAATTTAAAGTATTACACTGATTTAAATATCGATCCATTCTACATACTACAGCATTTCATATTCAAGCAGTTCGAAGATTGATGATATTTGTTTTTTGACTGTTTTACGTCACCGAAAATATTCCTGCGGTGGAAAGGGCTGCAAAAATGGTCGGCTAATTCGGCATTCAGCCTCTTTGAGCAGGAAGGATCTTTTTCGTGCGCACACCTGCTGTGACACAAGGGACCTTGGTTTCCGAGGTCTCATACCGAATCATGACGCCCCATTTAGTCGCCTCTTACGCACGAAATGAGTTTGCTGCTCTCTGACCCGACCATGCAGGTATTCTGAAGATAGATCCCAGATCCCCAGGTAAGATGATAATTGATACCCATGTCTGATGTTTATATAATTCATTACCGATCGCGGCATTGCTATCTCATTTTCTGTTTTTATGACCGGATCTACGATTAGGAGGGATATATATTTTGGTCTGTCCATTTGTCCGATTTGTCTGCAAAAACATTGTAACATTGGCCATAATTTTGATGGAAAGATGTTGTGCCCGTTATATTACACAGTTTGTTCTCATATGACCAAGCGCCCCTTTTGCTTGTACCAAATATCTTAAATACTTTGACCTTGAAGTATTGACCTACTTTTCAAAACGCGTTTTGATGACATACACTTTGAATGGACATGTGGTGGGACTTTTCATGATTAACTATATATTGTGTGTTGTGTGTGTGTGTGTGTGTGTATGCACGTTGTACCTGGGTATGAACTACTTTGATACTTGACGGTTTGAGTCTACTTTTAAAACACTATGTACACCATTGGCTTAATGTCGAATAGATTACTTTCTTTCCATATTTACATGTAATCTATGGTTGGAAGGCCTTTCACGTAGGGCCGCACATGTGGAATCTGGGGGCATCCGTGATTTCATTTAACTCTTGTTCTATGCATTAATTATTGTTCACTGCTTTACGTCTATGGTTTTACTGAATTTGAGGCGGGCTAATGCGCTATTTTTCCTTATCAATAAGGTTATTTACGGAAATAAATTCTTGGATTAAACTGTTTAGCATGTATTTTCAAAAGAATTTTTAGTTAAGTTAGACGATTTGTAACATGCACCGGTTTTATTTAATTGTCGTCCATGCGTGATGGATGTTTGTATCCCGTATGTCGAGCAATTCATGATTTAGGACCGTAAGACCTTTGTTGTCGGACAAACAGCGATTCTAGTTATTATTCTTTTCTGTTTGACCCTGACACTTGTACCATCGCGTGATTACCCAAAGTGGACTGAAGGATTTTACAAAACTCTGGTGATGCTGATTAGGCCTGTATATTAGTTAGTGCCCATCTTTCACAATTTTTTGAATTTGTGCTACGTGGTTTCTCTAAATCTAATTTTTTTGAAGGGGTCATAAGAGCCGATCTGCGCGGTTCTACAGAGAACTTTCGTCTCTTGGAAGAAAGAATTTTTAAAATTTGTACATTGTTATAACTTGAAAACGTCGAGAGATATGACCATACTCTCAAAGACATTAGTAATGTTACAGGCAACTTAGTAACAGTTTCATACTGGGCTCCTAGGGAGTCAACACCCACCCTCATGGAACACGAATTGCTGAATTATTCGAAACCATTAGGTATCCTCACGCCGTATACATATATATTCTTATTTCTTGCTCAGAGCATCTGTGATGCTAGGTCATGACCTCGGGTGGTCCTTCCGCCTTACACAGACGTGCACCCTAATATCTCGAAAACGATTGAGGATCCCACACCCCTAAACCACTATATTTCTGATTCCTTGTCGGGAGCATTTGATGGTCTTGGCATTTGGTCTCGACGCGGTGCTAGGGTCAGTCGACACGTCCCCACCTTAAACTGGGAAGTGCGCCCAATTCGTCTAAGATTGAGATCCCCAGATCAGCCTGAAACAGAGCTGTGTATTCAATTCTCCTTGTCAGGGAGGATCTGAGATTTGTAGTATGACATACTGGTGTGGGTCCCGTCCCCCCTTAAAGCGGAAGTGCGCCCATAAGTATTCTCGATTGAATCGGATGACATGTTCCCCCCTATAATATATATTCTATTCCTGCCTGTCACTGGTGAGCATTGATGGTTAGTAGGTCTTGCTGATGGTTCAAATAAATAGGAAGGGCCCTCTAAGTTTAACCCACTCACTGGTGCCGCTTGTTTTGGAGACTTTATAATCGCCGTTCCTCGATTGTCTGTGTGATTCTCTTGTTCTCTCTCGATATCTAACTATTACATTGATAAACCTGTTCTGCTATTTTCTTTCTCTTGTTATAGTCTTCTATGGTGTTGTCAAGTGCGATTTCTTCTTTAAAGCGAAACAATGATGTCTGAAGGAGAGCTACCAGTTACAACAGATATCATTTCTGCTAGGTGTGTGTGAAGATGTTTTTATTTTTTTTGGCTTAATATTCCATTATATTAGATAAATGTATGTTTCATCGGAGTTTGCCGCGCGTGACGAACCTGCACTCTAGAGTTAAACCTAGAATTCCAACAAGCCGCGTGTATGGCCAAGAGTTTAAGCTGTTCGTGTTATACAAGTAAAATGACACTCATCTGTACAATCTCTCTTTGTGAATTAATTAATTTGTCAAGTTTTGAACAGTGTTGAAAATAATAGATTAATGTGATGTATCTGAGCGTGTGTCATCCACCCTCCGGAAATATTCAAGGTGTATCGGCTCCAGGAAAGGTCTGTGAGAGACAAAGTCCCAGTATAATATGGCATTGTCCTAAAGTTCTTGCTTTCTCAGGAAGCTTGGATTGAAAGGAATAATGAGGGCGATTGGCCAGTGGACTTTTTCAAGATTTAGGGATAATCTATAATTGAAATTCTGCCCTATGTAATACCTGCCAAAGTGCCCACTAGATCCTGCAATTTGATAGTGAGAATGTGGATATTCTGAGGCTTCTTGGAAAGTCCAAGTGGCGGACACTTATACCAGATGTTAGGTTTTGCAGATTTTAGGGATTATCCCTTGTACAAATTCCTGCTTTTCAGTAATTACTACGACTCTGGGAAAATTTCCCATGCCGTAATACTATGCAATCCATGTGCCAACTTTTAAAATTCATTCATTGGGGGATTTGCGGGCCGCCGACTTTTTCAAGCTCTATTTAAAATTTGCGACATTTTGTCGTGAATGTAAATGGGCATCTTTTCTCGAGCATTATGAATTTGATAGAAAAAAAAAAAACATTTGCTATTTAAACTCTCTGACAACAAAACTAATAATCAGATAAACACACCTTTTGAAAATAATAAGCATAATTATTTATTTAAATTACTCAACTTACCGGGTAATCCGAAAAAAAAAAAAGATAAGCACAGTTATTACAGATGTAATATATATATATCCCAGGCATTTAAGTTTGATACCAAATGTTTTATACTTTAAAGTTGCGTCTTATAGTTTAAAGCACTGTCATGCATGCATTCTTTGCGTGTTTGTTAAACGTGAACATGGGCATCTGATCTAGTTTTGATGAATCGAACGTTTAGCAAACCAAAAAGGGACGATCTTCTCGGCTACATTTGAACTTCCAGATGTTCAAACACTACAGTAAATGTTTTAATTCCAACACTGAAATTGATGAAACCAGATAACTGCAGAATTCTTCGAATATAAATGATAGTTATATAATCATTCACTTGTTCAATAATACAGTATTCCAACAACAACGTTTAAGTTTTATCCACAATAAATCCACATTCACGTTCCGTCCATTTTTTATGCAATTCAGAACTAGTCGCATCACAAAAAGTTGAAACACATTTGTCGCAGCTTCATAAATTGATTCATCGACCGAAAAGAGTGGATATAAAACTATGTGCAGTTCTTCATTTCACAAGTGATAAACACCCATTTTGAATAATCTACATGATTCCATGAAAAAGGCACACTTGAAAAAGAATAAATTGAAGAAGCCAATCCGGTGCTTAACTGCTGAAAAGAAAATAACTTTAAAACTTCACAGAGGACATTTCACGTTAACTATTAAGGCATATGGTGCCAAGAATGCACATTTGTGGGGGTTTCCAAATATATTTAACATCGGAGTGCGTATTGAGTATATATCATTTAAACAACGATGGATGAGATGCGATCTCCCAGAATTAAATAAATTAAAAATCAAACAAAAAAGATTGAGTAAAGATATCCGAACTCTACATTTACATTCCATATTCAATATGTAGACCATGGTTGGTTAGGAAGCCCGCGCCTACGTAGGGCCGTTCGTCCGGGGTCTCGTCTTGCACAAACAAATCGATTTAATCTCAAATATTCTGTCGAGGCCTTGATTAATACCGAATACTCGGCGACAGTACCAAGTAATGAAATATTAGCTTGGAAGAATTCGAAACCTCGAAAAGGCGACATAAAGCTCTATTTATACAGTCACTGGTCCAAAACAAATCTCGTGGAGATAAAATCACTCAGTCTATAAGTCACAGTAAAATACTTGTACTCATTTACATCTGCTATACTCCTCTTATAAGAACAGCAGACGATATATTCAAATTCTTTAGATCCCAAGAGACTGTTTGCTACAGACAATCAAGAGGCGCAATCCGGAATCTGTTTAAAACCCGCGGCTGCTTGCACACGAGTTATGCGCGGTGATATATATTTATTTGAATTAAAGGTATTCTACACATCATAATATATATTTGACGTCGATCGACTCAATGACACGATAATCCTTTAGCAAACTAACTTGGATTGGTTGTTAGGTTGCACGGCGACCTTGCTCTCTCTCTCTATTTTGTTTGCTAATTGCCTATTTATTATAGATATTATCATTATACAACAATCAAGAGGTTGGATTTAATTTAGACACTCTCTTACATATATGTGTATGTTGATCTGCTCTAAATACTTTCTTCTGTTGAGAATCAAAATAAATAAAAATCTTAATGTTAGTTTACAAATTTTAACATAAATTGCACAATATTGTAGTTGGATCTGTTAGAACTGCAGATGAAGTCCTGTGCGCAACGTGCCAAGATGCCTGAACTGCTACTAAGCAGTTCTTTTTCTTGAGTTAAACCTGTACAGGATATACCATTACTTATAGTTCAATATACTATTTGTCACCACGCTCTGTGTGAAAGCGTATAATGTCCTGCTTATTAGGCGTGACTTTAGAAATTTTGAAGGACTTTAACTTTTTATTTCATTAGTAGTCGCTGAAAACAAGAAAGTCGCAAAAAACATCGTGCGTGGTAGTGGGAATTGTGCAGGCAATTTGAGTTCCTCATGTGCTTGTTCAAAGCACACACTTAGACGCTGTTATGAGGATACATTAAAGTGTACAAAGTGCGTCTTAGGATAGAAGTCCTGAATTATTCCCCACGGTGCATTAGGAGCGAGAAGTGTTGGGATGGGAAAGGAAGTCTCAGGACTCCACGGGCTATCCTGTCAAATAATATTCAAGAAAATGGGATTTATTTTTGGAGGGCCATACCTCTTAATCCACTTTCATTGCTTATTTGATGGTTTCCTGGAGTCCTGGAGATTTCCTTTTCGAGTACGCTTCTCTCATTTCCTTATGCAGTGGGATAATTCAGACTTTTATTCCTGATTGTCGCCTTGACTATCAGTAACAGTTAAAGTGTGACTTTGTAGGAATGTGGGACTCAATGTCCTGCAAATTCCACTCACTGGCAGAATGGTTTTACGGAATTTCTATTTGTTTTCGGACTTACTGATTTGAAATAAAAAGTTTTGTTCCTGAGATTTCCTTAAAGTCTCAATATGTATATTCAGGACATGCAGTATTAGTATTGCTTTTCCGGATTGTTGATAAAAGTTATATGTGCAACATAAAAAAGTCTGATTTCTGTACAGGGTTAACCAAGGAAAAATGAACTGCTTTTTAGGCAGTCTTTGGCGATTAAGAGATTAGTCTGCAGTTCTACCAGTTCCAAGCTTTACAATATATTGTGAAAGTTTTATTTAAATTTTGTTAATACATGTATATAGATTTTTTTTTTTTTTTTATTTATACAAAGTCTTATGAATTAATCAACTACAGGTTGCACAGTTTCAAATCTATTGAACTCATGAATTTTAATTTTCAACACACATCGTCACCAATAGGCAAATCACTACACTACTCTTCTCCTACCGATTGGACAGACTATATCAATTAGTTGGAAAAGTATCGTGTATTTAGTCAGATAGAATCCGTTACAAAAGCCTCGGTGCTGCTCTATGCCCGTCGCAATTCAAATAAAAGGACGCACACTCTGTGCAAGCTAGCCGGCCAGTTTTGACACATTCAGCGATCTGCGCCCTCTCTGACTTGCTGTTAACAATGAACGTTCTACGGGACACACG
>CAJDSM010084481.1:724-12151 GCA_903981925.1 Ostrea lurida
TTTCTGCGTCGTCCACTGCTTGTGGAGGTGTGTCTCCCGGTTTGCTTGTCTCTATTGTTGGACCTCAGTTGGCCCGCCCGTTTTTGGTCCTTCCTTGGTTATGCGCTGTGCTCCCGGTCGATCCATTCGTGCCTTTTCAGGATCACCCCCGCGTCTTGCCTTTTTACGTTTTTGGCCGGTTGCGTGCACTCTTACTGGTTCTTCTCCTTTGGCGGTGTTGCTCTGCTCTTAAACTAGCTGCCCTCGTTTTCACCCTCTCTTTTCACTGTTCTTGACCAGGGAGCTAAGATAAATACGTTCTTCCTGCCTGTCGTGCCCGGCTTCCAGCCTCCTTTGTTTGCTCTGTGGGCCTCCCGGTTCGGGTTGTTCTTTGTCTCACCTTTCTGCTTCCCTGCGCCATGCTCGTCTTTTGCCCGCTGCATTGTTTCCTTTGGCCCCCCTTTTATTGTCTGTGTAGGTTCGAGTTGGTCTTGTTCCGTCTGTGCTGCTGGTTCTCTCCCGTACTGCTTGTCTTGTCCCAACTACCGTGGTCTGTTACCTGGATCGCTCCTGGTTCGCTTCCTCGTTTATCTGTTTGGCTGCTTTCCCCTTTGTGTGACCCACTCTGATCTTGCTTTGCGTTTTACCTTTACCGACTGCGTGCCTTTCCTGTTTCGTCTCTGTTACGTCTGCTCTAGTTGTCCTTCTATATCTGACGTTCTTTCTCGGCTCGCCTCTCATCGCTCTTGCTCTGTCGTTTTTACGGCAGTCCTCCGCGTCTTTGGTCGTGTTTTTCCGCGTTTTCCTGCTCCCGCGGCTGTGTCTGTCTTGGTGCATCTGGCTCGGTGGCTGCTTTTTCTCGCTGCATTTCGTTGCTTTTCCCGTCTTTTCTCACCACTTTTTTCTCCATCGTTTGCCTGTCCTGTTCTGTGTTCCGTCCCTCTTCCTCGCGTTTGAGCGCGCTGCTCTGCCCCCTCGTGGGTATCCCTTGTTCCTTTTGTCGCCTCTGCCGGCGCCTTTTTCCTCCGGCTTGGGTGGGTTTGTGGTTGCAATTGGGGGGTTCCCCGTGGCCTGTTTACTTCCCGTGGTGTCCTTCTGTGTTTTTTTCCCGTTAGGTTAAAGCGCGGTCGCTATCAGTAGTCTTCTGCCCGCTGTTGGTCGGTGTGGCCCGTGTTTCTCTTTTCTTCCGCCTCCTAATGCTGCGTTCGTCCCCATCTCTGCGTCGACCGCTGCTCTTCGCAGTTCCCCCCCCTGCCTTTGGTCGCTTTTTTTTCCGCTCCTCGGGTTTCTTCCCTTGCTTTTCTGTCCGGCCCCTCCTTGCTCCCGCTGCCACCGTTCCCCCTCTGCGCGAGTGTGAATCGTTTGCACCTCGGCTACCACTCGTACAACGCCGCACCCCTATTGGGTGCATCTGGGTGGGTTTTTTTTTTCATTTTTCTTGGGCCCTATACTGTCCTCCACTGGTTAACTACGCGACCACCGGCCTCCCGTTGTGGTTTTTCCCCATGGTTACGTCACGTTTACTCTCTGCGTGCGACCTTAGGCGCGGGTGTTCCCCCCCTCCCTTCTGTTGTGTCGTTTGTTTTTAACGTTTGTTTTCGGCCCCTCCTGCACCTGTTTTTCCTTTCTATGTGGTGTTGGCCCCGTGGTTTGTGTCCGTCCCCTTCTCTGCCACCCTACCGACCGCTTTTTCTTACCCCCGTCCCCTCATCTCGTGCCCTGCATGGCTCCTGCTCTATCCGACCGTCGTTTCGGCATTTCTGCCGCCGGGTGCCTTTCTACCCCACTGCTACGACACAATCAAACTGTGGTGTCGTACATAAGTTTGACTCATTTGCACGTATTTTTTTGGTGTTTCTATAAGTCAACAGTCATTCTTAATACGCCATTTAATCGCGCTATTTTTATTTCTTCATCTAAAACGCATATGAATCTTTGAATTTGATGTTTCCAGTTAGAGAATAGTCTTTCTGGCTGTCTGGTACAAAAACTTTCGTATTTACACCTCTGTTCTGACGAGCGCAGAGCATCCGGTTCGCTGGCGTGCAAGGCCACCATTCTATTGTACTTTCGCAGGACATACAGGTCAATTCTTCAGCTTTAAAAATGATCTATTCATATTATCTTTTAATATATTTCTAAGAAAAATTAAAGATTTATTTGGGATGCAGAAGAAAAAAAATCAACCAAAAATGAGCGACAACTATCCCTTTAAAATGATAGAGAATGCTTAAGATCCATCCGCATGCCTGCGCAATACATGACATGTGTATAAGATTAAATTTAGGTAGCTTCCATACTTTCAAAAAAGTTCTGTTTAACCCCTATATTTTCCTTCTCTTTAATAGCTAAACAACTTATATACTAACCAAACAAGACCATGTAAGACAGTACCTTACCGTGCGGATATTTTGTACATACAAGTATTGGAGTACACACCACTTTTTTTCAACAAATCAAAATTTACGCCTACATAAGTATGAATCTCATATTCTATTTGCCAGAACACCACCAAACATCATACTTGATTATAATAATATAAAGCATGTATCTTTGTATTTTTAAAATAAAATTGCAGATATTTAACGGGAAAAATGTTATTTTTTTCTGAAACAATGGTACTTTCGACTTGGGAAAGAAAATCTTAAATATGTGCGATAAACGGAATTTAAAAAAAAAACCTGAGCTGTTTACGTAAACGCATTTTTTAAAAAGAATATATTTAGAGCGTTGTATCTTAGCGGTTCAACATACATTTGTTTTATCAAATTGCCCATGTGACAGTATTTCATTCAAAAAATAACAATTAAAAAGTTACCATCCTAATGGACAATTGTCACTTTTAACAAGAAATTGTAAGAAAAGCTTTAAAGAGGAAGGTCTCCCAAAGAAGATATTTACTCATCAATCGCTGAGATAAAATACAAGGTAACAGAATTTGAAAATATTGATTATCTGGTCTTGACATCAAATAAAATACAGAAATACTGCAAGAAGGGTGGGGGGGGGGGCGGGGTAGTAATATGCCTAAAACATATTTCCTCGACATTCTTTCAAAAGGTCACGTGACACATGTACAAATAGTTATATACACAGAACATTTAAAGTCTAAATATTTAATTAATGTAAGGCGATGCAAGTGCGAGTAGAAATTATTTTGACCATATAAAAACAGATTCTGACATACTGCAGAAGGAGGGGGGGGGGGGGGTAAGTGCTGATGTCTAACTTTTTTTTCTTGGCATTCTTTTCAAAAAGGCCACTGATACATCGTACATGTACAAAGATAGTCACATACAGATCATAAAACTCTAAAACTATATACTCATTATATAAAGGCAACGTAATGTAAGTCAAAATGCATTTACATTAAATGCTCAACAACAAGAAGTGAATTATTGTGCATCTTTTCTTTTGAAAACCACTTCAACTGGTATCCAGTGACGTCTCATTATGAGTGAAATACTACTTGAAGTGATGTTTAAATCATACACAATCAATCACACTTTATTTTTCTGTGAAATCTTGGATTCATCGATGGCAGAAAATTTCAACCGGAAATAGTAGGGTCGCACTCTAAAATTAAAACCGGAAGGCGAAAAACTACCGATTATACCCTTAAGTTATTCCTCAGAGAAATTAAAAGATTCTGAAAAAAATAGAATGATGCAAACATTTATCTGTTCTACTTAAAAATTCTGATACAGATGTTTTAGGTTTTTATCTACATCATTAAATAATTGAATATTTTTTTTTTAATTTATCCTATTTTAAAAAAGCGAAACAACGAACAGTGATATCAAATCTCGAGTCCCCCAATAACCCACCGAATTATTTTAACAAGAATTGTGCAAAGTCGTTGAACCCCTAAAATGACATCAGAGGTGGATCAGGTCCTAGAGGAGTAAGCATCCCCTGTTGACCGGTGACTCGCTGGCCGTGAACCTACTGTCTTGGTTGGTAAACAGATTAATACGTATGTTAAAATCCAGTGGTATAAAGTGTTATGAAAACACATGATTCATCGAAACCAGCAGTCGACCCCAATGGCAGGTTAATTGTTAAAAAGAAAATTTCGGATGCTTGGTTAAAACTGCGGCAACGGAAAAGCGGAACGAAATCTTAACTTAGAAATGATTATTGTAGAAACACACCAAAAACTCGAGGAATTCTGCCTTTATATGCTTTTATTTTGATTATCAAACAAAATTCTGGCAAATTAATTTACCAAGCGGTAGAACAAACGAGGGCAAAGCAACTTGTTCTTTTCTATTCTAGGAACTGAAAAAAATCCGGTGAGAAGAAAAATCCATTTTAATGACATTTAAGATATTTGGAAATAAACCCCTTTCCAAACCCATCTCAAACACTAATCTCCTAACCAACTAGTATTTTGACTAACTTTTGTAGAGTACGTTGAACGCCTGCATGCATCCTGTTCCGCTTCGTCGGGAGCTGCGGTACACGCTTCTACCGGACCAAAGTGCTTCAAAAATCAGGTTACTGTTTTTAATTTTGTTAAAAATATGTGTTGGGATATCGCCCAAAAATCAGACATCGGGTGGATGAGAATGATTTAGGCTACAAAGTGAAAAATGAATTTTTCACGAGAAGCATACACAAAAGAAATGGACCGCGAAACTTGTATGAATATATAATGACTACCTTTCAAAAAATTCAAAACGGTAAAAATATCATCACCAAGCGTTTCATCTGATGGCTGTATGAACAATGTAAAATAAACACAAAAATGACTGATGATGGAGAGAGATAGCTGGTATTCAATACAATTTTAAAGGGAAATGATTTGGTGTGTATTATTTACACTATGGTTTTTTTCATGTTATTATACAATTTAATTGACTCTTATCCTCACATTAGGCGGAATAAATTGATGGAATGATGAATGTAATGCCTTAAATCAGTTTAACCTGTAATAAATTGTATTGTAGATTGTCCTGAATTTCACCCTGACGCTAACACGAACTCGCAATGGTTACAGCCACACCAGATGGGATCCCGTTCTCACCTACACAGTGTAACGGGGGACCTTCATTGTCTTGACCTGCACCTGCAAGAGCGACGGAAACGTGTCAAATATCCGAACGCCTCTTCATGCATCTTCATCAGGTTCTCCATTTTAAAGAGTCGTTTTCCTCCATGCGAACAGTTCCATAAGCCTCGTTACCACGTATTATTTCCGGAAGTTATCTATCAAGCTGCAGAGGAGATGTAAGTGGTTATTACTATGCTAATTCGAAGTATCGACACCACATACGTATATTTTAAGGGTGTTATATTGCAGATTTGGGGCTGAGCGAATTTAACAGAAATCATTATCAACGTTATTATAGTAGAATTGAAACAAGTGAGCTCCGTGTTTTTGGCAACAGTTTTATTTGCGAAATATTCATAATTTGAAAGATTGGTTTCGAAAAATGAGTTTACGTGACCAGGTCATATTCAGTTAAAGGTTGTAAAATGGAAAGGGGATGATCCATGTTTGTGGTGACCTTCTTATTCTGTAAACCATATTTTATTTTGACCTTTCCATTAAGTATGCTGTCTTGTATGCCGTTTCATTAACAATTGGCTAAGCCGTTAAATACATGATTGACTACGGATTGCTCTGTTTACCTGAATCCAGACTATATGGGCTTCACGGCGGGGTGTGACCGGTCCAAGCAGGTATATGCATCTCCTCCTTCCTAGGGGGGCCACTGATCCACTCTGGTTGCTCCAGGGTCCGTGGTTTGCCTACTCTTGTTTTGTATTCTATTTCGGCTTTCGAAGGAATTTTATCACTGATCGTAATCTTTTGCGCTCTACATGTACATTTGATATACCAGTTCAATATTATTTATTTGAAATAAGTATTATTTTGGGAATTACAATGAAACTTCAAATCTATATGGATTGAGTCACTTCATAATCAGGTATCATTATGGCAGTTTGTTTTATTCAATATGGCTTAGCATATATTTGGGATATTTTGTGTTATCACTCAGATTCCCCTCCCTATGGAATCGACTTTATTTCAGCCAGGTCATAGTTTTGAGTTTTAAATGTTCTGAATGTTGAAATATAGTTTCAGAGTGCGTTAACAGATTAGGAGTCAGTGCTGGGATCACAATCACAAGTTTGACTTACGACACTTCCATTTGATGTTGTTTCCTGGGGAACTAAGAATACGTTCCGCAGAACCACAGTATCCTCCGCCTTCGTGGGAGTCGTTCCTTTGTAGCCCACAAGGTATGTGCTTTAAAAGATAACAATTCTTTAAAAAATTCGTATCCGCTAGTTTTAAATCAATTAAAACTTATATCGGTTTTTCGATGTGCGCAACATTGGGGGTCCGGGTTAAAATAGATCAACCATACCATCCCCTTGCGTGTCCGTAAGAGGCCGACTCGAATAGGGCCGGTCCTTTCAGATGAGTCTGGAAAAAACGCGTGGCCCCGTGTCACACGTGGGTAATGGAGCGTTTAAAGATCCTCCCTACCAATGGCCCTGAGTGTGCGAGGCATAGCCTTAGATTGGCAGACCCTTCACGGGCCGGCAATGGTGCACGCTCTCCAATGAGTGAAAATCTCAAGTGGGTACATTAATACAATATCGCATCATGTCATACCAACCATTTCTGGTTACCAGTATATTTCATCACTAATTTTTCTACCATTTCAAGATTCATTATTCATCTTTTCCTATTAAAAGTCATCAATATATTTCCATCAAGAAACAGAAACATAAAGGATGTAGCTATCTCATATGTTATATCTTCTTTATCGGACGTGGTGTACTGTACGCAAATACGTACCCTGAGCAAATGAAGGCCGTGATCGTTTGAATTTCGGATTAATCGGCTGTACATTGTATATGATAAATGCAACAATTTATTTTTTCAATTTGACTCTTGAACCTATCTGATATGAATTGTGGTGTTGGGGGTTTTGTCAACTTTAGTTTGGCTGTCTGGCGGTATTGGAATCGGATTTGGGGCTTTTTCCCCAGCACTGAAAATAAGAACCAAGTCAACTAGACCTTAAACTGGTCATTTCATGACAGAAACCAGACAAAACTTATTTTTGGGAGAATAAAATGTGCTATTGTAATCGTGTAGCGATCACCGCCATCCCATGGTTGCCTAGAAGTTCTTCGTATAGCTGTCGGTAACTTCCCTCCGCTCAGAGAAGACTTCGTCCCCGAAGCTTAAGCATCGGCTTCTCTCTGAAATGTTTGGGCACTCTTCAGTAACGGAAACCTCCGATGTCCTCCGGTATGAGAACCACGTCCGTGAAATGGACGCAAAACAAAGTATTCCCTCAGAAACGCTACCGTGAAGCAAGTCTCCCCGCCAAACACCAGTGTGCACTCAGGCGCTGCCACCAAAATTGGTCAACGTGTAGGCGGTCACCAAATCCATATGTCTCACGCTGGTGCTTTGCTTTACTTCGTGTGATCAAAATCAAGAGAGAAGCCTACAAACATCGCCAGAGAAGCTAGCTCACTAAGCGAGACAATAATATACAAGTTTCCTGTCCCTATTAACAAAACCGCTTCACGTTTCAAATGTTTGACATGTAAACGGCAAAACATAACGAATCAGTTGATCACTCTCGTAAGTTCTAAATAGAAATACAAAATACAAGAGTTGGGCAATCACAGACTCCTGGACACACCCAGAGTTGGGATCAAGGTGCCTATGAGGTAAGCATCCCCCTGTTGACCGGTCACAACACCCGGCCCGTGGGAGCCCATATTCTTGAATCAGATCAACGGAACAACCGTAGTAAAATCAAAGTGTGTGAAAAAACGGCTTAACAGATGCTCATGAAACACGATCAGACAGCATGTTGACTCAATGGTAGGTCCAATATTGGTAAACCTAAATTGCTTGTAACGATCCATAGAATTAACGAAAAATTCTGGCCTCTAAACGTGACTTGGTTTGAAGACCCTGCAACAACACTTGTCGTAAGTACTTGCCTCAATTCCAAAAACTGATCATACGCAAGAACAAGCTCTTGCGTATCGAATACATTGAAGCATACATCAAACACCAATATGCAGGTGATGATGGAATATGTGCTAACAGTAAATATAAGGAAGTTGACGATGGAGACTTGTTTTGACAATTCGATTAATGAGGAGTGTAAAGTTTTATTTCGCGGCGATTGTTGGCTCCATTTCCGGTTACTACTCGCAGATTCGAACGACCTCTTAGATTCGCTAATGATACCCGCGCTAATAACATTTTGGATGAATCTCTAATGTATATTTGCATGCATAAATTAACATAAAAACAAGGAAAACATAAGTAGCTCTATCCCAAGATCAAATTATAAACTAAAATCTGGCATGATTCTAATAGATCCATGACCCAAGTGTCTGTGCACACAGCTAGCCCTAGTATCACACATGCAACACATAGCCTAGAATCATATCAAGCCCAAATAATTTTAATGAATGAAACAATCTATCCTTTAACTATTTTGCACATCACTAAAAAATCAAATTATGCAGTTATATTTCCGTTTTAAAGGTACAAAATTGTGTCTGGGAGGACATCCTTACGGAAGCCGTTCTTGAGCATGTGGGGTGATGGTCGGCAGGATCAGGGGAGCGATCGATTGTGGAAACTTTTGGGTGGAACTGGAAGTCGAGATGCTGTACGGGCAAATGATTATTCGAATGCCCAAGTAAAAACAGGTATGTGCATTGGCAAGTTTTAAACTGGGGTCCAAATGAAAATTAACTCTACTACTGATTCTTCGGTTGTTCCTTCTTACAGTTACGTACATTTTCCGATGTAAACTTACCAACAGTCAACATTTCTGTATCCCATAATAGTCAACAGTGTTGAGGTAATAATACATTATATATGATGGTAATTTGATTATGGTCGTTATAGCAATTTAATTACCCAGTATATGACCTACCATTGGATCAAATGCTGGTCTGGGGTGTGTTTCATAGCCATTGTTTAACTGCCGTTTCCAACACTGATTAACTCGGATTTCCGTTTACAACTGATTAAGACTGGGCTCACGGCGGTGTGACCGTCAACAGGGGATGCAATCTGCCTCGCAAAGCGCACCCTGATCCCAACTCTGGATGTGTTCAAGGCGGTCCGTCGTTTTGCCCAACTCTTGTTGTTTGATTCCATTCTGGGACTTACGATGATTGGGATCACTGCTTCGTTATATTTGGCCTTATACATTTTTACTGTCGATACTTTTTAATTGGTTTTCATTTTACTTTAGCCAACAATTCATTATACCGTATAATCTAACTGCTGTTCATTTCCTAAACAACATGACGTCTAAGAATGACGGTCAATTGATTGCGGGGTATTGTTTCTACTTTGTTCGGCCGCTCATAAAAAATCTTCTTTTTCGCCCGGAGTTATAGCCATTCACTTAACAGTGAAATGCTCAATTTTCTGTTAAATCACAAGAATGAAGCTAATTTACACCTTGGTTACCCACCGATATATTCACCTCTTTATGCAGTGTAAAAGTTTCCAAATAATCCGCTTTGAGAATGTATAGAGCGTAACGAACGCAGCCAAGATAATCATTATGTGTGGTGCGTTGTTTTAGTTATCATTGCTCCTTTATCAGCAAAAAAAAAAAATTTAACAGTAACGCTTTTCAAAACCTAACTAGTTAACCACTGTTTTTTAAAAAAAGAAAAAACATATAAAATGGCGGAAAGTAACAAAGTATTAAAACAGCTGTTGGTAACAATTTCAGGGATATTTCCGCCCGCGAAATCTGGTGGAGAGACGTTTTCCCATTGGCCAATAGGTCAAGGCTCTTTAAACACTACACAACACGTGGTACGCAAGTGTGGGTTACCATCGCACCTTGATCCCCCACAGCCAGGTGAAGCACTACATTTGGTCAATCATTGTTCATATAGATGAAACCCGATGAAAATACAAATTCAACAAGAAGTATCAAAGAACCATGCCTTATCCTTCATCTGCACGATAATTTTTGATTTTAAAAATCGGTTTTCTTTGAATTGTTTCTATTCATTTAACTAGGATGAAAAGAATAATCTTCATAACTACCGCTCTGATTGAACAAATCAATCAATCGTCACAAAGGAAAAACACTTGCCCCATAAGGTAGAATTCTTCCGGAACTTATGACATTGAATTGTGCGAGAAACCGCGTATTTGTGACCCACCATCCGATGAAACTTCTTGAAATTGTGTGATAGAAAATCTATTTAACTTTTTTATGCTGTGGATACAAACTGTCTCAGTTTACTAAAAAATAAGATATGATTGACATTTATTTTTCACACATCGCGTAATTTAACTACCTATCAAGATTGGGCTCAGTGGCGGGTGTGACCAGTCCAACAGCAGATGCTTTACCTCCTCCTAGGGCACCTGATCCTACTCTTGGGTCAGGGGTCCTGATTGCCGCAACTTTGTTTTTTTTTATTCATTTTTGGAAACTTATGAGATTGATGTCACTGTTCGTTATCTTTGCATTTACAATTATTAGTTCCATCTGAAATAGTATTGCTTTTGACAGAATGTAGATTAGCTAGTTAGTGTAGAAATTCCAAAACCAAAACTCTTTCCGATTTGAAATTATTTGTTTGACAAGTCGTCAGTACTGCTGAGATCATACTGTTAGGGAATGGTGTATTCAGATAATTAAATCTTACAGCAACAAAACTGTTAAATCGTCAATAAAAAGAATCAGTTCATATATCATCATATACTTTCCTGTTATTTGTTTCTCTCGTCAATTGCCACATACTCTCTCATCTCTCCGTCTCTCTCTCTCTCTCCCCCTCACCATCTATCCTTTCTATTCTCTCTCGTCTCTTCTCTCTTCTCTCTCTTGCACTCCAAAATCTTTCTTTTCAAAAACCCTTGAATAACAGGACGATATACAGG
The DNA here is from genome assembly GCA_903981925.1 of Ostrea lurida. Lineage (NCBI taxonomy): Eukaryota > Metazoa > Mollusca > Bivalvia > Ostreida > Ostreidae > Ostrea > Ostrea lurida. Next base: position 11,628 of record CAJDSM010084481.1, read on the forward strand.
CTACTATTACCCGAGTGGATATTTTAAATCAACAGTGTGAAAATAAAAAAAACTTCGCTTCTGTTTTCTTCTTTTCCTAGCGTGCTTCAACACTACGACATGCTTGCTGGGTATGAATATACAACTGTTTGTTCATGACACCCGCGTGGACATGGTTGCCAGTGGCCGGCGCAGAAATAACGTCAAAGAAACGCAGTTTGCTTCAGCCCTTACGTTGGGGTGGTCCTCTGGTAGTCCGACAAAGGTAAAGATGCATCCTTAAAGTGTCCCGATTTAAGCCTTAATCTCTATCCCCATTCCTCGCGCTAGATCCAAGTGTCCGATTAGTTAATCTGTATCTGCCCCGATCCTCGCTAGACCAAGTGTCGCGACTAAGCTTAAATCTTATCTCGCCCATCCCTCGGGCTAGCCGAAAGAGTGTCGAGTGTTAGCTTCATCGTTTCGGAATCTCAGCATTATCTCTAGCTCAAGTGGTCTAGGTGTCCGATTAGTCTAGCGAGGATGGGGGATAAGATTAAGCTAAT
>CAJDSM010084486.1:0-10767 GCA_903981925.1 Ostrea lurida
TGTCTTTTGAGGCTTATTTCTCGCTTATTGTATACATTTTGACCGTACAGATTTCGTGGTTCGCATTTTTACCGTTTATATATTTGATTTCCTTAAAGAAATCACAGTGTAATAAATTTAAAAGATACAGATTATGTTACTTTAAGATTTTCCCTATATATTTACATGTAAAACTTTGATCCCCTATTGTGGTCCCACCGTAGCCCCAGGGTGTTCATGATTTGAATCTCCACGATATCATGAAGCTTTCATATAAATTTCAGCTTTTCTGGCCCAGTGGTTCTTGAAATTTTCCCTTATATTCACATGTAAAACTTTGACCCCTTAATGTGGTCCCATCGTACCCCCGGGGGTCATGCTTTGAACAAACTTGAATCTCCACTATATCAGGAAGCTTTCATATAAATTTTTAGCTTTTCTGGTCCAGTGGATGCACCACCCTAATTTTGCATTTTCCTGATTATCTCCCCTAGCTTTGAAGGAGGTCAGGTCCTTCAATTTAACAAACTTGAATCCCCTTTACCCAAGGATGATTTGTACTAAGTTTGGTTGAATTTGGCCCTGTGGTTCTGGAGAAGAAGTTGAAAATGTGAAAAGTTTACAACGAAGCCGACAACAACAACGACGACAGACAGGCAGTTCGGACAAATTAGCTCACTTGAGTCTTCTGCTCGGGTGAGCTAAAACAGGTCAGCTATACGAATATTACAATGCTTTAAAGGGACATAGGTCATTTCTTTGTTATGTAAACAAGGCTCGTGCCTTGTTTTTGTTTACATAAAGACTACTTCACGGAAAAACAAAATGAGATGTGAGAAATGCTAAAAACTGTTTAACTGTGTTCAGAATGAACTTGTAATTTGAAAGATCTGCTTTAAACGGAACGTTTACTTGTCTAGCATATTCAACATATGTACACAAGAACATGACACATAACCAGAAATTCATTCGAATTTATTATTCATGAGCTATGGCGTCATAATTGATATTTTAAAGCATTGAATTCCTATTTTTGGATGTCGTCGGTGGTATAACAGCACCTGGTCAACGCGCGGTATTCAATTTGTTGGCACGGTTAGCGCGGTATTCAATTTGTTGGCACGGCCAGGTGCTGTTATACCACCGACGCAGTGGCGGACTTATAGCCCCCTCCCCCCCTTTTTTTTGGTGACCAAAGTTATTATTATGTATAGCTAAGTTAACCTCTAAAAGTAGCTTTAAAAGCTCTATAACCCGAGAGCTTCCGGGGGCTTCGCCCCCTGGGCCCCCGCTTTGGCTTCATCCCAGACCTTAAGCTCATTGGCTCCTTTTCAGCGGACCGCCCCCCCCCCCCCCCTTTTGACAAACCCTGGATCCGCCACCGAGACGACATCCAAAATTAAGAATTCAATACTTATATTTGCATTCTTTAATTTTATATTAGATTTTGTTCACCTTTATTTTAAATTTTGTGCCATTCAAAACTGGTGTGCATAATAAGTGGAAGAGCAGAAAATCAGCCGATGTACTGCTATGAAAAATATAGTGCATTTGGATATTGCTTATCTTCAAACTTTATATTGAAATTACGCTGGAAATTTTCATCCATTTATTTTCACTTCATGTATTTTCTATTCAAATAAATCTAAACAGAAGTTTAGAGGAGCTTCCAAACCTAAGCAATGTCACCTGTATACACCGGTACTCAAATCTGCAAAACAGATTTGCATTCAATATAGCCAATCCAGGAAATGGTACCGCCATCATCATGTGACAGAGATCCGGGGTATGCTTTTCATTCTGTTTACTTAGATGTTTGATTTCTGCACTTTTTTGACATTCAAAATAATTATATTTGCATATATCATGATGGTGCTTTAACATGTTAGAAATCAATTCAGCTTCGCCACTGCAATTTACCTGAAGCATGGGTGGATTTAGGACTTCAACGTAGAAGGGCGTGAAGTAACTATCGGAGACAGCCTGTCCCGACCATATGTTGGTCGTTTCTGTATGTTTCTTTGGAAATGATTCAGATTATTTAAAATGTTAGCGGCCGATTTAATGCTTCGCATCAAACTTATCTTGTCACTTCCAGTCTCTGACTCCAGTTCTTGCCTTCAAACTAGTGCTATAACCCACAAAACTACCTTCAGTAAAAGAAAGAGCACTTCGTCCTCAAAGCTGGATAAATTCTGGATAGATCTCTGGCTGACTTAAAATATCGCCAATATCAGCGGGGCACCACGAGCTGACAACACCAAACGACTGTACTCATTGGTGGGTATGAAATCTTGTCATCGAATAAGCTGCACTGATTACTCCTATTCTACGAGTAATAACTACGATATCTACCTTCCCGCTTTTGGTTCGGGATGTCGTGTTTGCCCTATACTCGAATTTGTATATGTTTTTTGGATTATGATTACGTTTGACACAGATGTTAACTTCGCCTTTTTGTATTCCAAGGAACTATATAAAATCCGAAAGCAAATATCACTGTAAAAGAACAGAGAGAGAGAGAGAGAGATGAGATGAGAGTAAGAGATAAGACGAGAGAAGAGAGAGAGAGAGAGAGAGAGAGAGAGAGAGAGAGAGAGAGCATTACATATATAACTTCTTATCACCTTATCTTTAGGAAGCCGAAGCATACTATAACTTCTTATCACCTTATCTTTAGGAAGCCGAAACGAGAAGAAAATACAGAGAGGCGGTGCCACGAAAACGCCCTGCTTCTTTGAATACCAAAGTGAGCTTGGATGAGTCTCCACCAATCAAAAAGGCTAAGAGAAGCGACAGCCAATGTGCGTACAAAAGCCCGCTTCCTCTAGCTCGGCCGAGTCTCCACCATTCAAAAACGCCAAGAGAAGCGACAGTCATTGTAACGACAAAAAGCCTGTTTCCTCTGTAAAACACAGATCACGGATGATATTGATTGATTGATTATTTATTGTTTTACGTCCCACCGAGAATGTTTCACTCATATGGAGACGTCACCATTGCCGGTGAAGGGCTGCAAAATTTAGGCCTATGCTCGGCACTCAGGGCCTTTGAGCAGGGAGGGATCTTTTTCGTGCCACACCTGCTGTGACACAGACCCGTGAGGATCCGGGTTAGAATAGGTCCTCAGCATCCCCTTGCGTGTCGTAAGAGGCGACTGAATGGGGCGGTCATTCGGATGAGACCAGAAAAACCGGATGATATTGATTGGACAATATCAGAAGAAACCTAATGTGCCTTCAGTAATTCTGGCGGTTGTTTTACTAAGCGATCGTAAACGTAGACGTAAACATGAACACAGCACTTGCGACCGTTTCACTAAAAGTTCCCCCTCTCTGCTATAGACCTCTTTAATATATTCATGTTTATTTCTATTCATGCCTTCACCCCTCTTGCCACAACCCTCTAAAATTTTCCTGTTTATTTCTTTTCATGTTTATATACTTATTTTTCTACTCTTCTCTAATCTTTTGCCGTTCTTTAGCGACAGTCTTACTACTCGCTGATTGCCAACTGGAAAAAAACAGTTGTGTGCTCGGGTAAGACCATATTGGAATACCGGTATACAGTTAATCTATATTGGAATATACAGTTAATCTGATGTGTCCTATTCTATTCTCGTTTCTGTATTAATATCATGCATGTTCTAATCTAAAAAAACTTTCTGATATAAGAATCGCTATCATATTTTCTGATTCACTTGAAATTGGATTAGTATTTCATGGTTATTCATTTTTTGAACAGAGAAATCGACTCCAAGGATGCTCACACAATGAAGTACCCAAGCCACCTGGTAAGTTACGTAAATAAATTACCTTGTAAGTTATACAAATGAATTACCCATCTCACCAAGTACATATAAATTTCCAACCTCCCCGGGTAAGTTCTATAGATAAATTACCCACTTACCTGGTAAGTTACACATATTAACCATCTCACCTGGTAAGTTACACAAAGAAATTTCCAACCTCCCCAGGTCTTTAAACAAATTACCCACCTCACCAGGTAAATTACACAAATAAATTACTCATCTAACCTGGTATGTTACATAAATATATTACTCATATCAGAGATCCCTGTATGGTGTGTATGAAGATTGGAATTACGAAGAAAACAAACCCTTACGAGATGAATATTCTGTGTTTCAGCACGAGTGGATGGAGAGAGTTAAATTCAATCACAAGCCTAACTCGAAGATGTACGAGTACGAGGAACTGCAATGGACAAAATGGCAACTTTCCCAAACCAAGACACCCGGGCAATATCCACCTGTAATCTAACCACAAAGCGTCAAATATGTTTGGCAAGTATAATTTTAATTTACCTAGTAGATGTAAAGGCAAATATAACAGACAGTGATCAATCTCGTAAGTCCCAAATAGAATGCAAAAATAAGAGTTGAGCAAACACTTACCCGTTGACACACCCAAGGTGGGGTAAGGTTAGAAATAATATTTATTCCTAAGGCAAGTCTAATTGATAGATACATTCTAGGCTTATTACCATCGTTTATCAATACTTTTTGTATTTATTGATTAATGTTCTTCCTTTTACAGATTGCGGTGTTGAGACGCCCTCTTTACAGCTGTGCTTTTATATTATAGACGATGGTCCTCAAGATCTGTTATACCAGTTAATTATAATAAATGGACAATAATGTGCCAATTTCTTTTAGAATGAAAGAATTCATTTCCCATTGTTGTATAAGAAGATATGAATGATCTAACTATTTATGGTTTGCTAAGCACTGATTTGAATTTGTGTTTCTTCACCTGGTGACTCAACATGAGTAAAATATTCTCGACAGGGCGTAAAACAAAGAACTACATCGAGTTGACAGGTACTGATTGATCGGTTGATTATTTGCCTGTTTTACGTCTAAATGATTCATGCTTGTGCTTTCTCATTCCAGGTGATGAAACGCTCAGTGAAAAACTACATGAAACAACAGCATGTGAATTATTTCAACACGCTGAATTCTATGTAAACCATCCGAATCTTCCAGAATGCCCTGAAAACCCGAAGATGATGAACAATTTATTTTCACTTATATTGTGTGATGAGGCGGAAAAAGAGTTTAGTAAAACTCAAAATAAGAAAGAAACAATACAGCACGAGGCTTTACGTACTATTATCCCACGTCGATAGTCTGATATGGGCTCACGACGGGTGTGACCGGTCAACAGGGGATGTTTACTCCTCCTAGACACCTGATCCCACCTCTGCTGTGTCCAAAGGTCCGTGTTCGCCCAACTCTTGGTTTTATATTCTAATTGGGACTTACGAGATTGCTCACTGTTCGTTATCTTTGCCTTTACATTTTGCAAATTATGGGACTAGCTCAGCAGTCGGTCGTCGTGTCTACGTCCTCTATCCAGAGTGTAATTTTGGAATTCGACTTGTTGTACATGGACTGGTCGCTCCAAGCAATGACATTCCAGGTGTACACATTTTAGGGTCGAGAGACGGGAACATGGACAATACTCTTAATGTTGCATTTGAACCAAACCTTACAAGTGAAGGATTCGGATTTGACATATGATTGATTGATTATTTACTGTTTTACGTCCCACTCGAGAATATTTCACTCATATGGAGACGTCACCATTGCCGGTGAAGGGCTGCAAAATTTAGACCTATGCTCGGCACTCAGGGCCTTTGAGCAGGGAGGGATCTTTTTCGTGCCACACCTGCTGTGACACGGGACCTCGGTTTTTCCGGTCTCATCCGAATGACCGCCCCATTTAGTCGCCTCCTACGACACGCAAGGGGATGCTGGGGACCTATTCTAACCCGGACCCCCACGGGTCGGATTTGACATGGATTTGACATATGTACCTAAACGAAAACGCAGTCCTAGTACACAGCGTTATCCACAAAAACGTAGGAAACAGAGAGCTGTATAACCCAAGATAAGTGACATGTTTTGTCAAGTAAAACGAGTGTGCATAACAAAAGTGATTCCAAATCCTTGCGGCCTGATTTAGCAACAACTGATGAGGCACCCTGTAGCAATATGCCATCCACAGCGGAAACTGAATTGACACCAACATCCCCTCAAGCAGAAACGTCGCCAATAGAAGTCTCCAGTCAATCAGCGTTCCCGCATGTGACATAAGCAAATCCAATATAGCGGTACCAGCCAGATCTGAAGTATATATCCCTGATGAGAATTGCTCTACAGACATTTCATTGAATCCAGGTGGTAAAACTCAATCGACTTCTAAATATTTTCCAGACAAAGTATAGTAACTTTCTGAACCAAACCAGTGGTAATGAGTTAATGATGAAATGAAATACACACTAATTCAAAGCAGAATACTACCACAGGCTTTCGTTTCAATCCAAGACCTATTAAGATAAGAAAAAGAAGATTGATGTAGGACTTAGATCATGCCAACATCAATTATTCCAGGTGTGGCACGCTAAAGAACCCTCACTGCTAAAAAGCCATGAGTGCTAAGCATAGGCCTAAATTTGCAGCCCTTCACCGGCAATGGTGACGTCTCAATATGAGTGAAATATTCTCGACGGGACGAAAAACAACAAATAATCAATCAATCAATTATTCCAACAATATGACTTTATTTCCTACTCAGTCAAGGATGATGGTCTTTACTGTTTGCTGGGTAGTTTTCCCCCAAAAAGTGGATTACGACAGAAGATATTTATTTCTAAACCCTAGTATCGTAATTGGAACTTGAAGAATCATGCATCCTGTGAGTATAATAAGTCATCTGCAACCGTCATGCAACATTTACTTTAAACTCAAGAAGATTCATCATCGAGAATCCACCAAATTCTTAATAAAAATATGCAAGCTTAGGTATCAAAGAACAGGGAAATTTTGACATCGATTCTTAAGTGCATAGAATTCTGTGGGCACCAAGGTATACCATTGCGTTCACATAGAGATGACGACAAATTGAATGAAGATGAAAGAAGCAACATGGGGATTGATTGATTGATTATTTATTGTTTTACGTCCCACTGATAATATTTCACTCATATGGAGACGTCACCATTGCCGGTGAAGGGCTGCAAAATTTAGGCCTATGCTCGACACTCAGGGCCTTTGAGCAGGGAGGGATCTTTATCGTGTCACACCTGCTGTGACACGGGGCCTCGTTTTTTCCGGTCCCATCCGAATGACCGCCCATACAGTCGCCTCTTACGACACGCAAGGGGATGCTGAGGACCTATTCTAACCCGGATCCCCACGGGTCAATGATAAAGTTGTGCTTTTGGCGAATGCCAAATCCTCTGGAACGCCTTCAAACTTAAACTTTCTTTTAAAAACGCATTTGTTAACGTGTCTTAAGTCAAGAATCAGTCTGGATTCTTTGTTCAATTGCATGGACATGGTTAGTGGATTTAGAAAATAGGATGACTAAAAACATTCGGTGACCAATTTTATACTGAAAAGGTCAAGGATAACCCATTCAACAAATTCCAAGTTATCAAGGGTCGATTTGTTGTTTAACAAAAAAATACTTTCCTGGGTAGAGCGTCATATTCTATTCTGTAACAAGCATTCTGAGAGTATTGCATAGCAATACATAGTCCCCTACCGGTTACACAAATTATTGGACCGCAACAATATTCTAATTTCATTATGTAGGCTATATCATATACTTATGGTAAAAAGGAATATTGATGAGCCAAGATAGGACAAGGGCTAAAATTAGTGAAAAATGAATAGATCAAATCCAATAAAAAAACCACCCAAAAAAAATTCCGCCCCAAAATAAAAATCCCAAAGATCTAAATCGTAACTTGTATGGCAAAAGTACGTACAAATATCAATGAATATCTGCAAGCAGTAAGAAAACAGAGTTGTCAGAAGACACATAGCTCGCCGGCAGCATGACTATCTAACCTATTCCCCTTTAGGTAAAGTCCAAGGTCAATAGCTCTGTAGTGAATGAAATGTCTTGAAAAGATACATTTGTTTTAGAGAATATATCAAAGCACTTGGTTCAAAAGAATAAACTAGGTTTGAATTTTTGACATATATTTAAAAGGATATTCTAGGTCAAAATATTGTCCAATTGAGAGCATCTATATGTGAATGCCAAGCCCACCCTCTCATTTGAAAATATTGCCCATATCAAAGTTGTTAGAAAAGTAAGTCAATATCTAATGCAAGTTAGCTAGGCCAAAAGTCTTCGTACCAAACAAAGGTTCTTCATGAGGCAATTTAAATGCCTTCTCATTTGGTTCGAAAGATATAACCCTAGTGAAGTTTTTGAAATATAAGTAAATGTGTAAGGTCAAGTCACTAGGTCAAAAGTGGTATCAAAGTAAAAGTCTGATGATGAGGCATTATATATGTGAATTATTAAAGCTCTAATCCATAGTTAAATGATATAGCCCAAGTAACAGTTTTTGAAAAGTCAGGTCAAAGTCAAGGTCAAAAGTCTTAGTACAAAATAAAGATCTCATCATGAGGCATCTATACATGAATATCAAGCCCTATTCCCTTTAGTTCAAAATATTACCAGGTTAAAGTTTTGAAAAGTAGTAAAATCCAAGGTCTAGGTAAAAGTCTTGGTACCAAAACAAAGTCTCATCATGAGGACCTATATGTGAAATATAAGCTCTGTCTCATTTTCAAAAGATGCAGCCATGTTAAAGTTTTAAAAAGTAGGTCAAAGTCCAAGTCACTAGGTCAAAAGTTTTGGTACCAAAAACAAGTCTCATCATGAGGCACCTAAGTGAAATATCAAACTTGTCTCCCTTGTCAAAAGATACACCGCATTTAAAAAGTTTTTAAAAAGTGGTCAAAGTCCAAGGTCACTAGGTCAAAAGTCTTGATTCCAAAACAAAGGTCTCATAATGAGCATCTATACATGGAATATCAAAGCCCTATTCCCTTTAGTTCAAAAGATATAGCCCAGGTTAAAGTTTTTGAAAAGTAGGTCAAAGTCAAGGTCACTAGTCAAAAGTCTTGGTACCAAACAAAGTTGATTATTTATTGTTTTTACGTCACCGAGAATATTTCATCATACGGAGACGTCACAAAATGCGGTGAAGGGTGCAAAATTTAGGCCTATGTTCGGCACTCAGGCCTTTAGCAGGGAGGGATCTTTATCGTGCCACACCTGCTGTGACACGGGCCTCGGTTTTTCCGGTCCTCCGAATGACCCCATTTAGTCGCCTCTTACGACACACAAGGGATGCTGAGGACCTATTTAACCCGGATCCTCACGGGGACCAAAACAAAGGTCTCATCATGAGGCATCATATCACGAATTTCAAAGCATCGATCTTTTAGTTCAATATATATAGCCCAGTTAATTTGATAGAAGTAGGTCAAAGGGCAAGGTCACTAGTCAAAAGTTTGGTACCAAAACAAGGTCTCATCATGAGGCATATATTGTGAAATATGAAGGCTCTGTCCCTTGGTTAAAAAAATATAGCTCAGGTTAAGTTTTCTGACCGACACGGGGTCATGACAATAGCTCTCCGGACATTCGTCCCGGCGAGCTAAAAAGTGCGGAAAACTGATATATTTATGAATTTTTTTAAGTCCAAGGGCCATAACTCAGTGAAAATGAATGGATCGAAACCATACTCAACTTGATCTGTAACTTGGTATGACAAAGCAATGTGCCAAATATCAAATGAATAACTGCAAGCAGTAAGAAAAATGTCTGGAAACAACGGACGGAGTGGGGACAGACAGATGAGACAGACAGACAAAGAAAAAGCTATAGTCCCCGGTTACAAACCGGTAGGGGACTAATAACATTGACTATATAAGAACTGGCCTTGATTCCCGCCTTGATTACATTTTCCCAAAAATCTGCATAGTTTTTTAACCGATATCTTTAACTGATACAACAGGTGTGGAGATAAATTCATTATTGAAATTAAAGTAAAACTTCACTGCTACTGGTTGTAACTGTGGGCAAGTTAGAATGGAACAATTCCGGAGTTGACTGTGAACTTCTCTTGGAGTTGGCACCGATGGCCTGCATCTGCTTGGTGTACGGACAGAATTTGGCGAAGTGGCCTGGGAGCCTGCAGTAATGCCAGAGGTTGTTCGCTGAGGACGAGGGGTTGGTTTTCTGGAACTCGGAATAAATGCCCTTGGAGTGTACTCATGTCGGAAGCCGAACTCTGCAATGCCAAGAAAAGGATGTTGATTGGAGAGGCCATTGAAAGCGTCGGGTATTCTAACGAATTGAGGTTTGTCATATGGCGACTTTCTTTTGCTTCGGCAACTCTTGATATAGCTGAGCGAATTTTGGCGTCATCCTCGCTACTGTAAGAATCAACGTACATGTATTCTTTAACAGTTTTCCAGCCATACTTATCTGCTATTCGTAAGAGTTTGTTCCGGTGATGAATGGCTTCTTTCTCGGAATTCAGCGATTCAATTGCAGCATTGAAATCTCTTGCGATCAGCTTCTGCAATAAATTTTATAGACCTTTTTTGGTTGAAATTGAATTGTATCTTGTTTCTCTCTTCCACGGAATTCTGGAGCATTAGGAGATTTGAACTCGTGAATTTTGACAATATGGCCGACTTCTGTTTTTCAAGAGCCGTCTCTAACCTTTTGTTGAATAAAGATACTGCGTCTAAAGTGTCAACTTCTTCACCTGCAATATTGGACCTGGGTTCGAAAATTTCAGCATTTCTTTCTCTTGCAGTGATATTTCTCTCGGGTCTGAAGACATTAGCCTAGTTCGATTATCAATTATAGTAACTAGAGATGAACCATAGTACGATCGAAATGCCGTTGCTCAAAACGGAAGAGATGTCTGGTCTACCATACAGCT
>CAJDSM010084495.1:0-11994 GCA_903981925.1 Ostrea lurida
TCCAATCATTATTATTATTTTTATTATTATTTAGCCGTATTATAATATTGAATGATGCATTGTTCTGTATGATTGATGGTGCTTCATCATGGAGATGCAAGTAGCTGTTTATAGTTTGTAATATTATATTCTTGACTGTGTACATGAAATTACAGACAATTTTGAATTTTAAAATTGGTTTGTCCAAAACATTTGCGAGCATATGAGATACAATCAAACCTTGTTATCTCGATATCGATGGGACAGAGAAAAGACTTTTATGATATCCGTGGATTTAATATATCTAAAAATTAGTGGATGGGACTTCCAAATCAATATCACATAGCCATATGATATTCGAGATATTGGTGTTCGAGATACCTGTATTTATATGTAAAGGAAAATCAAGAGTTCATTAATGAAATTTTGCACAGTAAAAGTTTACATGATTTCTTGTACAAAACAACACATAACTACAAATGATCATTTTCTTACTGCTATAAATATATCAATCCTCTTGTAGATTTGCTACATGTAACATGGACAAGAAAATTACAATTCTTGCCAAACTTATAGATGTTCAAATCTGTAGCTGTTGTTTAGCACTAAGTTAAAGGAAAAGATTAACAAAAATAACAGATCTATAATAAAAAACATCATTTAAAATTTTTTATGCCCCTTGATAAGTTTTTGGGTGAGCATATAGTTGCTGTCTGTCCGTCTTTCATGCCGTCTGTCCGAGCTAATATTTCATGCACCTTTCATCATTATGTTGATCATAAATGATCACAAGTATTCCTTGGGACAGGGGCTTTTGAACCGAGGTCATTTTGAAAGGTCAAGGTCACTCAGTACATATACCTTCTATTAGGAATAAGTTTCGTATTTTTACAGTTTTTGAACACTCAGATATTGACAGGTATTGATTATATATCACACAAATAAGCAAACAAACATGAAATAATAACTGAAAGCAAACAACATCAAATAAATTAAACATGATACAGCAAACAAACATGAAATAAAGTAAATATGAAACAGCTATTAAAACATGAAATAAATAAGCATGATCAGCGCAAACAAATTGTGAAATAAATTAAACATGAACAAGCAAACAAACATTGAAATAAAAAACATTGAACAGCTATTAAATAATGAAATAAATAAACATGATCAGCAAAACAACATGAAGGCGTCCATTTTCCCAGTATTGTTTAGGCATTCTGTTTAGTAGATGTAATGAATAGGTAAGAATAAAACTATTCCAAGGAACTGAAAGATAAATACTTCATAAAGCTATATGAATTGATTTTTCAGATTAACCAAACAGGTGTGGCAGTCAGGAGACGTGGCCAAGCTGAGAATTATCATCACCAACAACACGGATGTTAATGTCTCTCGCATCACTATCAAGGTATTTTCCCTTTCATTTGTGGACGAATAAGTGATTATGATAAATATCCTTTTATATTCCATTCATGCTAACAGTAATCAAATATATATTGGCTGAAAGAGAAATTATCTATAAATGCTGTGTTTAAGTGTTACCGAGTAGCAACTCTGCTAAATATTTTTATTATGCTATAGCATCCAGTGTGAGATATATGGAGATATATACAATCATATATTCTCATTGTTAAAGAACTGTTATGGATTCTTCAGGAACATCTCTTCATAAAAAGCTCATAGTTAATTTCGATTCTACCAAACAATCTCAAATAATATACACATTGTGATATATTACTAATATAGTACATAATATAAACTGAGCTCTCGAATATAATTACGAACATTAAGATAACAAATGTCACTTTACTCTAAACGTATGACTATTATAGCACGATGAAATATATATTATTAAACGTCACACATTAAAAATGGAATGGATTGGACACTTCTATTTACTCGAGTGACAAATATTAACCTTCCTTGATGACTCCTTTAAGTGACATTTTACATAATAATTGTTTGCGCTTAATTATAAGGCAATATTAGGATGTAACGATACCTGTCTTACATCGAGATAGACTTGGGCAGAGCTGAAGTGAAATGAATTAGCACCAATTATGCGAAATACGCGTATAGCGTGTTCCGGATTACTCCCTTGTAAACTGAATTTACACTGACTATTATTTTACCACACAACAAACAAAACAAGATTGACGTACGGCCGACTTTCCTATTGCGGATTCATGCGAAACCTCATTCTGTTACAACCAGAGCCAATGTTGATAACTGTATACTGGTTAATTGATCCCGCGTAGCCAAGTCGAGTTACTTGCGCGACTATTATATTTAGTATAGTGAAATGCGAGCGTGTATTCGGCAAGTGCACTGGCGATTTGACTCGTGTTGCAATGCAACACGCTCACACACAGACCATTTCTTTATGGTACTGAGAACGATTAAAGTGTTAACATAGTTGCTAAAACGAGAGGAGCGATAGAGAAATTGCACTTTATATCGCAACGTGATCTGCAGACAGCTCGCTAACGAGACTGAACTTAATACATTGCGCACGGGCTGAAAGTAATTTGAGGTTAGTAAGTTAACTAGCGTTTTTCTAGAAGACGCGTATTCAGGGGTAGTGTTGGTAGAGGGAGCATGGTATTGTTGCGTCTACTGTGATCTCTCACACTGACTATTGATCACCGAGTGTTCATAACGGTCTAGTTAACCTGGTATACGACGGGTGGTACCCCTACAGCGAAGTTACTACCTTGGTGTTTGGCAACTAATGTATGTTATATACTATGCTGGGTATTCTCTCAAGTGCGTCAGACACGTACTTTCGAAGGACTCCAAGAACATCAAAACAGTGCAAAGAGATAGCTCTGACTCAAGAGACTCTCGGAGAGCGTTGTTGTGTCCCTTTTATGCACTATGTCTCTTCTGTGGACACGTTCTAATCTGTTATCCAGTTTTAACTCACGAAGCTTTCAAGCGCTAATTTTTTTCTACTTTCATATTTTAGTCTCGCGTGCGGGGTGCTAACCTCGTTTCGTATCTTCTTCGCGCCAGTTGATGACTCTCTGAGACAGTGTCGAACCGATTGGATGTCATATACAGATATTAAACTTTTAGAACAGATCAGGAGAATTTGATAACTTGTTATTTGTGCACTTGGTTTTGTACTCGAGGGGTGCGATGGTGGATGTTTCAGAGAACGGTGCGGGATGTTTCAATGTATTGTGACATATTAGTGGTGCGCGAGAGGCAGATATTACTTACTGGTAACTGATCCAATGTATAGGCATATGTCCTCAATGACGTTAAGCTTCTAGGTACTATAAAAAGAGCATTTCCTGCTGAATACGCCTATGGACGAGAAGTGTTTGAGCAGGACACAAGGACATCTGCGTACAGGCGTTTACGTACATAAAAGGGATTCGAACTAGGATTAGAAAGACTCAAGCTATGCATTGTTGGCTTATGTCAGACAGACTCCAAGTTAAGGCTGTTCTAGACCAAGTGAGTGGTGTGTGAGATGTCAGCTTGACTCATTACTCTCTACATTCTCAGAGAGCAGAAGCAAAAAATAAAGAAACCTCAATAAACAACTACAGACGCGCCACGATTCGCACCCACGGATTTTACCAAGTCCTCACATACGATCTCAGAGATATATTCTTGTATGATTAAGACAATGTGGGTCAGTTGGTGTTTCACTCCTCTCCGTACAACTACATAATAAAAAAAGGAATATACCATATAATAAAACTCCTAATCATGCAAAACCCACTTCAATCGAGGCATAGCAAACAAACCACATTATGCAAAGTATTTTCATAGTTTACCGAACATAGTGGGTCTCAACGTGCTGAATACTCTCTCTCTGTGCGTGATTACAGAACAAGAAATTAATTGATAGTATTTTTGAATTATCACAACAGAAAAACCACCACACCATTTACCCACATCAGCCAGGAGTATACTATCAATAACAACTCGAATAGTACCTTTAGGTTATTCATTTTCACTCGAGCGTAAATTTTATGGTAAAAATTGTGTTCAATAATGCTGTGTGGGTGTAAAATATGCTCTCTGAATAAAAACTGATAAACATTTCTGAATTAATTGAAAAACTATATAACTCTACATAATAATCATCCCTCTATCAATAAACCCCACTCGCGTCACATACCCACACCTTAACAATAGCTCAACAATTCGCCCCCAAACCACTCATTTATATATGTAATGTGATATACATCTTATTAGTATTAACTTGTAATAAATTGAAATAAATCACTTTTCATATTATTTTTATCAGATGTAATGCTTGATGAAACATTGTGAAGCTCTGACACTTTACTATATTTTCATAAATAATTAAGTATTCATATGAGTGACTTGAAGCTTTTAACCTATACAAGTTGATCATAAAACTTATCTATAGCACTCAAACTTTGACTCTCAGATAGAGTTCAAAAGTGGCATATAGAAAAGACAGGTATATACTGTTATCCCTTTAATTCCTTTGACATGTACCAGTTGGTTCCCTTGAAACGTTCTACTTTACCACACGCATTGGTGAGGCGCGTAGCAGGGACAGAGAAACAGCAGATCCTCTGGACGCTGAGCCAGTGTGCACCAAGCTCGTGAGCTGCTTGAGTTGGCTGCTCGGAGAATAAGCGGCACGCTAGCTGACCGCGCGGCCGCTGAACCATGAAAGTGAAAAGGATGACAACAGCTTGCACTCCGGCTTAAACAGCCAGACGTGCGACCTGATTGTTTCCCGCACGACATCATGTAGACTACCTCGTACAAAAAACATGGATACATGTTTTGATGTAGAAGTATATATTCCAGGGCCCACTTATTCAGGGACTCTGTAAGAGCAGTGCGCTAAATATGAATTGTGGTCTCTCGTCAACTCTTATATTAAGTGTGCGTGAGCTGTCTATTTAAGTAATTGAGTAATTTACTTCGACTGAATTACTAATCGTCTATACACTGAAACCCAAAGAAGAACAAAGTTTCGAAATAAAGTCCAAGAGATCATAGAGAACCTAGATTAGTTCTTAATCCATGTGTGTAGAATATTTGACATTATTAGGTGTTCCACTCGATATAATAGGTTATATCATACATCTCTTTTTTAATGGGTTGTTGATTTTTTTGTGCTCCCATGAAATTCTAAAATGAAATGATGTCCACTGCCATATATACACGAGACATTTAACAGCTTCATAGAAATCACAAAATTCTATACATTACTCGTCTCGGCAATGGCGTATATAGAGATACCATGATATCTCCGACTGAGTCTATATTTCCACTGATATTTTTATGGTTCAAATTATCAAAGTAGTCTAGCTTTGCGTGAGCCATTCCAAACATCTTGTAGAGGTTCCTGACATTAGGCACATTCGATACGTGGCCTGGTGTCGTGTTCTACAAGATAACCGTCAGCCATTAGAAAGCGAGGTAAATGTCATACAGATTAGACCCATAGCGTTAAAGGACTCCTGGTGCTGGCTGTGGGTAAAACTCATTACTATTCATCAAAATTAAAAGTCAAAGCAACCAAAACAAACCACACATATTCCCACTCACCTGGTGTTACCACACACCCATGATGCAGACTATCGCGTGTAGAGGACAACCTATGTGTCAGGTTTGTATTTAATACTCCTCTGTCAAAAAAGAAATAAATACAACCAGAATAATTTCCACACAAAACCACACTCGCGAGATTCCGCGCTCTCTCTACGACCCCAACGCAAGCCCGAGGTCCTAATTCTTGTAAGAACCTTAGTCAGGTGCCTTAATGTTGAGTTTAACTCTCTGTACATTATTATTTAACGTAATAAAGGAAATATTGTAAGAACTCACATTTAGGTTGAACCCACACAACCCACTGCACGCGGTTTACCAACCCATAGCGTATCGACTAAAACAATGAAGATATTATTTAGAGTCTAGTTCTGAGTGTCTCGTGCTGATAATATAAGAAAAATACGTAAATTTGAATACTTAATGAGCAAGAGCCATTCTACTCATCTAACCCACCCACTCTGCGCACCTCTATTAACAATCACTGCCACAACACTCCTACATTGGATAGTAGTGAGAGGTAAATTCTTTTCTGTAATTCTTTTACAATGCATATTTCAAATTACTGATATGCTAAAAATGATCTAGACTTCTTTGACTCTATGTTCTGTTGTTACCCTAAACTAACGTCTTGATTATAACACACTTTTTCATACTGAGAAATACATATATTTGTCCAAAGTGATAGTACAAAAAGACGATAGTCATATGAAGTATAGTTGGGGATTCTGCATGCTTATCTCTCCACCCTCCACGCGCTCGCGCGAAGAGTGGGAATAATATAATATAAACAGAATAAACCTTACCACTCATGTTGGAACCAGTAGTTAGCTACAGACTGTGTGAACCACAAGGCCTGTTTAATGGACCGCGGGCAACAGCTTATACTAGCACTCCTGGTCCAAGTACCAGTATTATCACAGGTAGTCAGAAGGCTGGGTTTCGGCCGAGAGGCTGGCCTGTCAACAACTGTTTGTTATACCCCTTTACGGGCTGGACACATGCGTTATGAAGAGCTCTTCCTCAAATAGAGCCAAAAAAAATATATGGTCTATGATTATATATATCTGTCCATTCTCGCGCATATTTATCCCAGAAGAAGAACTAGTGATTAGAGTTGCCTCACGATATGGTTTCGGAAATCTATTAATTTCTATTACCGTAAGTTTAATTTTATTTTTTTTGGTGTGTTTTTTCATACGTTTTGTAATTCACATTATTTTTATTATGGTGTTTTTTGCGTTTGTTTTCCGTTGTCTTTTGTGTTACGAAAGTGCGCATTTGCGTGCTGTTAAGGAATCCATCTATTTGTATTGCTATTGTGCGCCTGTATTAAACCACAGCATCCATCGTCCACAACTTTCTACATTTTATGTGAGATGTAAAATGTTCGATCGGACCTATCCTATGCTCCATCGGAAGCCTAGATGATGATCAAATCATAACTAGGTGTCAGTCTAGCGAGCTTTAAGTGCAGAGCGACAGACGAGGACATTATTGAATTTCGGAAAATATTCAATAAACATCTCACATATAATAGACGACAAGTCATTAGTGATGTACGTGCAGCTCGGAACAAACAAGTTAGCGTTTTCGGTGTTATCGAGCGAGTACGACTGTTATAACAGTTCTCTCTACCATCGTGTCTTCTATGTTTTCGTGGCCTTCTACATACGCCTGTATGCCTATATGTTTGGTTCTTTATTTTGTTCTCGTCAGAGTTATGTGTTATTATTGTATATACTGATACTTGTAGATGCTTATGTTGGGTCTTTCTTGTTAAAATCATATTTGCTCTAATTGTGTTATTTTTTTTATTATGTAATTAACTTTACGCTGTTGCTCTGCGTCGGAGAGAGAATTTGGAGTTAGAATCAGGAAGTAAGGAACGTGGTTGTAATGGTTGGAGTGGCACAGTATATGTAATTATTGTAACCTCATGAAAATGCAAAATCTGTGTCGAGCATTAAGTGTCTCTGTGTAATACATGATTGCTTAACCATATATTGTGATTGTGCGTATGTAAGTCGTGTTCCAAAAAGCTTATATCATTTGTGTACAAATTATTTGGATATGTTTTCTTGGGCCTTTTACATGATGCTTATTAATAGTTGCTTTTTTTTTTAGCCATCTTGAATTGATGAAATCAATATCAATATCTTCGTGTTGTCGAACTCTGGCGCAGCGCCCCGCGAAGGGGTGTATAGTATGCTTGAGAATAGTCAAAGGAAGGAAGCTGTTGTGTGTCTATTAAGGTCTGTGGTGTTCATCTATGCAAGCTTTCAGTAGGATTATATATGCTAGCCTGCATACCCATTTATTTATGAGTCGCTCAACCGCGTGCGGAAACGGACTTTAGTCGTTTGCCACTTCTGTACACGTCCTGTCTTGGTCCGTCAGTTCCGGTAAATCAGGGGCCTGGAGTTATAAAACTTTTTGAGCACAGTTTTCATACTTCAAGCTCAACTCAGTGATCTAACCTTTTATGAACTTTTGAAATAATCATTCTTGTATCCCAAATTGGAGTACATGGTCAATTTGCTTTTAATACACTTTAGCAGTTTTGATATGAGTTGTACTCCAAAACAAACATGGCTATACATAGATAATGAATCCGCACAACATACGAGTTTGAGTATGAGTACAGAAAAAAGTTTTAATAACCTCCCAGGCCAAGTTTTTCCGCACCTTTTTTCTCACTGTTGCAGATATTCATTTGATATTTGGTACCATGCTTTGCCATAACCAAGTTACAGATCAAGTTGAGTTTGGTTTCGATCGATCCATATTTCACTGAAGTTTATGGCCCTTGGACTTAGAAAAATTAATAAATTTTCAGTTTTGCATTTTTTTTCTCACTGCATTGCAGATATTCATTTGATATTTGGTACATTCCTTTGCATACCAAGTTTATATGATCAAGATCGAATTCGGATTATTTTCCATTCACTAAGTTATAGCCCTTTTCCTATCTTGGCTCACCAATATTCCTTTTACCATACAAGTATAATATTAATGAGCCTACATAATGAAATTAGAATATTGTTGCGGTCCAATTAATTTGTGTAATCCGGTAGGGACGTATGTAATTGCTGTGCCAATACTCTCAGAATGCTTGTTATATAATTGTAACTTATTTGTGAGACAGAGCTTTATGGGAATCTGGATCGTATTGCTTTCCCTTCAGAGTGTCTTACTCTCAGAGATCCCAGGTAGATACTGTATTCCTATACCAAATGTTGGTACGGTAGTTACAACTGCAAGCACAAATAGGTTTTATTTCCTTGTTTTCTATATAATTATGTTTGTCTATCAATCACTTCCTGGCTAATTTTTTATATTTGTCAATGGAATGAATTGGAAACTTCTGTTACATATTCCAGTGTTTTTTATGGAAGTAATAAGGGAGGGTAAACTTAAGAATTGCGGAACTCAGTACTCTGAATTGAGAGTTACCACCTGTTGTTTTTTGTTTTTTTGACTGTGTAATAAAAACTAACGCATATTAAATTTTTGTAAAATTCTAGGGTCTTTCTCATCCGAGAAGGGGTAGGTAATGGAAATGGCGAGCTTTCCGTCATACTGGTTGAAGGCCGAGCTCATTGGAGCTGCAAGCATAATCTGTAAGTCTTTATATTAGAAAATCCACGAGATAATGTTATGCGTAAAGCTGCAAAGCATATCTGTAAGCGTATAGAAATCCACGATATATAATGTTAAGTAAACTGAAAGCATATCCAGGATCAAATTTCTGTGTTGATGACCCAGATAAAGAAGTCTACTGTGTATATTGATTCGGTTATAGGCAACTTCCACATTTAAAGTTTTTCCCAACAAATTCGGGTTGAAAATGCTTTCTCTTATTGTTATAAAAATGGAGAAAAAAAAGCCTCCCTCCCTCCATTGGGTTTTTTTTGGGGGGGGGGGGGGGGGTTGTACCGAATACAAGAAATTTAAAAGTAGATTCCTTCCTTAAATTTCCAAATAAAACACAAAATCATTTTTTATTAGGGGAACATGTGAGTTTGATTTGATTACTTTTAGACTGTACAGTTGATTTGTTTACTTATTAGACGTGTACAGTTCCGGTGGTGAATCCCCCTTCCCCAGCTTCCTGTTCCCTAGTGACCCACCCATGGCTTGTGGACTGTTAGAATCAAGTCCTCACACTTCCCTGTTTCTGAAGAAGAGCATGCACGTCACGAGCCAGTATGTCCTTCGTACACACACAATGCGTGTTGTACTGAGCAATGTATAATGTATAGACTGGTGCGAGAGACACTTATCTGTACACACACCAATGCGTGTTGTACTTAGGGCTATGTTATGATGTATAGAACTTAGTTGAGAGACCCTCATCACAGCTTTTGATCGTTTTATTGTAAGCCGTATTATAATTAATTATTCACATTCAGTGTATTTCTCATCATTGAAATTGCACTGGAAATGAAAAGCATTCAAATCTTCCTATAACGCACTCTAAAACCGAGTCACGGCGTACTGAATAACAACTGGAACTGTACCTAGACAGTCCATGCTATATGTAAATGCAGTCTAAACAGAAAATACATGAAGTAAAAAAAAACATGCGGAGGAAAAACTTTCAGCCTAATTTCAATGTAAAATTTGAAGATAAAGTAATATTTAAATGCACTATATTTTTCATAGTGTAGTACAACGAGCTGATTTTCGGACTCTTCCATTTATTACGCATACCAGTTTTAACAGACGCAAAACTTTGAATAAAGATGATAAATTAGCATTTATAAAATATAAAAGTAAAAAACGTAAAATATAAGCATTGAATTCTTATTTTGGATGTCGTTCGGTGGTATAACAGCACCTGGGCCGTGCCAACAAATATCATACCGCGCTAAGAGCGCGGTATTTCAATTTGTTGGCACGGGCCAGGTGCTTGTTTTATACCACCGACGACATCCAAAAAACAAGAATCAATGCTTAAATATATTGAATGATGCAATTTGTTCTGTGATGCTGGATGGTGCTTGCATCATGAGAGTGAAGTAGCTGTTGTATAGTTTGTATTATGGTATATTCTTGGAGCTGTGTACATTGAAATTACAGACAATTTTGAATTTTAAAATTGGTTTGTCCAAAACCATTTGCAGCATATTGAGGATACAATCAAACCTTGTCTATCGTCGATTATCGATGGGGACAGAGAAAAGACATTTTATGATATCCGATGGATTTAACTATATTCTAAAAATTAGTGTGGATGGGACTTTCCAAATCAATATGACGATAAGCCATATGGATATTCGGAGAATATTTGGTGTGTCGAGATTACCTGTATTTATTATGAATGCGACATCAAGAGTTCATTAAGGAAATTTTCCACAGGTAAAAGTCTACAATATTTCTTGTTACCAAAACAACACATAACTTACAAATGATTCATTTCTACTGCTACTAAATATATCAATCCTCTTGTAGATTTGCTACATGTAACATGGACAAAGAAAATGTACAATTCTTGCCAAACTGTATAGATGCTTCAAATCTTTAGTGTTGTTAGCACTAAGAAAAAAAATTAATTATTTTTTTTTTAAAAAAAATAGGAAAAGACTTAACAAAAATACAGATCTAGTATAAAAACATCATTTAAAAATTTTTATGCCCCTGATAAGTTTTGGCCGTGGATAGCATATAGTCTGCTGTCTGTCCGTCTTTTCATGCCTGTTCTGTGAGCATAATATTTCATGCACCTTTTCATCATTATGTTGATTCATAATGATCACAAGTATTCCTTGGGACAGGGCTTTTGAACCGAGGTCATCTTTGAAGTCAAGCACAGTATTATCTATAGGAAATGTTTACTTGACCTCAGATTGACAGGTGATATATATCAATAAGCACAACAGATAATCTGAAAGAACAACTAAATACATATAAGAAACACATGAATAAGTTAATTGAACAGGCTAAAAACAGTTGATTCATGATCAGTTTCAAACAGTTAATTTGAACAGAATTACATATTGAATAATGAACAAAACAAACCAAACAGAAATAAAAAACATGAACAGCGCGTTATTAAAACATGAAATAAATAAAATCATTGATCAGACAAAAACAACATGAAGGCGTCACATTTCTCCAGTTATTGTTTATGGCATTCTGTTAGTAATGTAATGAATAGGTAAGAATAAAAACTATGTCCAAAGAACTTGAAGATAAAATACTTTCATTAAAGCTATGATGAAATTAGTTCAGATATAACCAAACAGGAGTGTGGCCAGTCGGAGACGTGGGCCAAGCTGGAATTATCATTCAACCAACAACACGGATTTTACATGTCTCTGCGCATCACATCAAGGTGTACACCAAACAAACAGGGGACTTCCTGCGTTTTTTGGTTATGCTTCAAGAAAGATACATGTTTACAAGTTTCAGAGGTCAGAGTTTCAGAAAATTTTATTTAAAGTCGGAATA